>JACEGR010009651.1:0-24802 GCA_014170235.1 Listronotus bonariensis
GACAATTTTTTTTTGGAAATCATTAAACTTAATAAATTTTACTCAAAAACATTAAAAAACCTATACTAGATGTTTTCAATAATTTTAATATATATGTTTATTTTTGTTAAATTTTTAAAAATTTTAAACCATCTTATTTATGATTATATAAAGACAAAATTATAGTGGGTGATATATATGATGGGGTAGAATATTATTATACATATAAATATGCTACAGGGTGTTTCAAAAATTATAATGTTTTTTTTAATTAAAACTTTAAAAAATTCCCACAATTTTATTTATAAATGTATCACGATGAAACTTTAGTAGATGATGTATATGGTGGTAAAGAATATTATTATACATAAAAAAATTATACAGGTTGTCTCAAAAAAATAAAATAAATTTTTTAATTTTAAAATTTAAAAATTTCCTACCACTTTATTTATAAATATATAAGTATGAAATTTTGGTAAATATTATATATGATATAGAAGATTATTAATACGCATAATAAAATGATACAGTGTGTCTCAAAAAATTATAATAATTTTTTTTATTTTAAAATTTAAAAATTTCCTGCAATTTTATTTATGAAAGTTAAGGAATGAAATTTTGGTATTTGATATATATGATGTGGAGAAATATTATTAAACATAAAAAAATGATACAGGGTGTCTCAAAAAATTAAAATGATTTTTTTATTTTTAATTTTAAAAATTTACTACAATTTTATTTATGAATATATAAATATGAAATTATAGTGGATGATATATATGATAAGGAAGAATAATATTATATATATACAAATGATACAGTGTGTCCCAAAAATTAAAAATAATTATTTTTATGTTTAAATTTAAAAATTCATAGCGTCCTTATTTATGAATTTAAATCAAAAAAATTTTGGTACTGCATTAGTATGATAATGTAGTATAAAAAAATAAAAATCAAAGTTATACAGGGTATGTCAAAAATTTTTCGATTTTTTTTTTTTGACTTTAAATTTTTTTTTGTTTTTTTTGCTCTAAAGGTAAAGTTGACATGAAGAATTCATAAAAAATAAAAAAAAAAATAAAAAAATCAAAAATTAAAAAAACTTTTTTTGGGACACCCTGTATAATATTTTTTACATCATTAGATAGTCCCTGACAACAAACCCTTAAGTCCAAAATTTCAACCCTCTAACTTAATAAATGGAATTTTGGTGAATTTTTGAATTTTGGAGAGAACGGTTCGTACAGGGTACAGGTCACAGTTTTGACATATGTCAAAATTTTTTTTATAGAGTGTTTAACCCTTCTGAAATCTGGTGCAAGTTAGACTTTTCAACCCCCAATTTGTTTTTCCTTCCAAACGAAAAAAAAACGTACGCGTCTGAGGAGCGAGCAATCAAAATTTCTTCAAGAGTGTCACCCCACTTTTTTTCGATTCTCTACACTATAGTATATTTAGTTTCTTCAATTTATCAAAAAAAAAAAAATTTTGAGGCCACGCCCAGCCGCCATTTTAAAAGCTAAAATTTTGTCAATTTTTTTTAAGCTTTGTCCCATCACAGAATTCAAAAAATGACATAAAAAATAAAAAAATTGAAAATCAGAAAAAAACTTTTTTTGAAACACCCTGTATATTTGAAAAAAATTTCACAAGAAGCACCTTGGTCTCAAACCCTTAAGTCCAAAATTTCAATCCTCTAACTTAATAAATGGAATTTTGGTGAATTTTTGAATTTTGGAGAGAACGGTTCGTTGAGGGTACAGGTCACAGTTTTGACATATTTCAAAATTTTTTTTATAGAGTGTTTCACCCTTCCGAAATCTGGTGCAGGATTTAGTTCCTGACCCCCGATTTATTTTTCCTTCTAAGCGAAAAAAAAACGTACGCGTCTGAGGAGCGAGCAATTAAAATTTTTTCAAGAGCGTCACCCCCCTCTTTTTCGATTCTCTACACGAATCCGACCGACTTATGTCGAAAATCTTCGGTTTATGGGTTTTTGACGTTTCAAGGTCACGTTTTTGACATATGTCAAATTTTGATTTTTTCTAGTTAAATTATCGTCAAAAATGCGCAACTTCCCTATTAAAAACGCGATTTTGTTGATCCTCGTCGAAATGTCAAAAATGTACGCGTCTGAGAAGCGAGCAATCGAATTTTTCGAAAGAGCAAAAAAGTCTTATTTTTTTATTCTCTATCCGAATGCAACATTAGTTTTTCGAAATTCAAAAAAATTATTACTCGCTCGCTTCATTTATGACAGCTGAAGAGTAAAAAATTTTTTTCTCCGATTTTCCTAAAAATTTGGTCAAAGTGGTTTTAGACCGTGCCGATTCGATCCCGCTAATCAAAATTGTAAATTTCAAAAAAAAATTTTTGGTAACTTCTTTCTGAGCCACCCTGTATATTTGGAACGTACATTTTTTCATGGTGACGTCACGATCTATCGAAAAGGTCCTATTCATGTTCGCTCTATCTCGCATAATAAAAAGTTTTGTAAATGACAGCTGTCAAAATTTGACATTTCGACTATAATGTCAAGAATGAAAAAGTGAATATTTTTCGATTTTACATAGGTTCACGTGGTTTTTTTCGATAAATGTAGCTATTGTACTTATTAAGAATTTTTTCTTATTTTTATTTTGCTCCTCTAATTTTTTTAAATGGTAGAAATTTTTATTTTATTATAATAATAGTTGGTGCGTCATTTTTGGCATAAAATTTAAAATAGGCCGAAAAGGGTTAGATATGTTTATAGGGCATTATACATAAAATATATTTTGAATTTTACAAAAAATGTAAAAAATAGTAACATACATGCCAAAACTGAAAAAATATTTTAGGAGCATGCCTCTGTTTACTCTATAAGGTAAACAAAATTTTAAACATTTTTTAAAGCTGACTTTTTAATTAATCCAACGCCGTAGTTCGTGGTTATATAAGACTAAGAATACAAATCTGTTTTATTCTCTAATTTATTTAATTAATAATATAATAAGCGACAATAAAAAGTTTTATTTATTATTCTTTAAATTAAAAGATATTCAAGTTTATTTTGGATAAAAGTTAATGTAATACTTTTTTCTTAAATAACTTCGTATTTTGTGATTGTGGGTTATCGCGTTTTACCATAATAACCCCTTCAATTAGCGGTGACTCGTTATTTGACCACTAAGCTATGGTCTCTTCAGAATTAGTTTAAATGTTGTTTAATAATCTGAACACACAGGTTTGCTATATTTTATTTTTAATGCTTTTATAAATATACAATATTAAAATAAAAAAGCTTAAAGATAAGCTACCAAATCCGTAGATCGATTATAAAAGTCAAAAATCGAATTGATTACCATATCGTCTGATTTCAATTATTCGTCGTACGTGTACCTTTTTCATCATTTTAATTTTTTTCTGTTGAGGTGCGAAATTCGTAAAATTTTACATTTACGCACTAGTGCGTAAAAACAAATTTAAGTACTTAAAAGTAGAGTTCGTACTGGGCATGACTATGTAAAATAAGCAAAAGGCGCTAAACGGATTCGGATCCGTATTCACATTGACCTTTCCGGATTCTGATTAAGCAACCCCAAAAACATAAATGTACCACGTTTGTGGTCTATTTTCAATAAATTTTGATGATTTGACCTTGAAATAACCAGATTTAGATTCAGCGACCCCAAAAACATAAAGATACCATGGTCTAGTCTTTCGGACCACCAGCTTTTTTGTGGGGCTGTGTAATTGTTTAACTTTAGTTTTTTTCTAAAATTTCTCTCATTTTGTTTTATAACCCTTACAACCTTAGGACCAAGCATGCTTTTCTACACTATTTTACTATAATAATAATTTAAAGGCAATTTTGATCAAAAAATGCATATAACTGCTTATTTTAACATTTAACAAAGCATATACAGGGTACGGCACGAAGGGGGTGATTAATAATGTCTTTTATATCTACGAATAAGTTTCTATAACCATATGTTTGGACTTGTTTCATATAAAAATTCATGGGCGAAACAACGAGTTTGTGCGCAAGCAAATCGAAGGGAAAGGCGCTTGGCGCCAAACAAAGTATTGGGCAGAATCATGTGAATTTATCGCCACTTTTTCGTTTGAAGGACGTTGAGTCAGTACCGTATTTAAATAAATTTTAACAATGCAGTTACATTAAAAACGTCTAATACGCTATATGTCAATTGTTGCCGTATTAAAAAAAAGGATTAAAAACAGTCCCGGATCTAGGAGGGGTGGGGGCAAACGGTGGTGTCTGCCACGGGTGACACCTTCAAGAGGCGGCAAATTGAAATAAGTTAATGTATAAGAAAGTGGCTATTGTAAGAGAGAAAAACCTTTCTTTTTGGTCGTCTTTTATTTGTTATTATACATAGGTATTTAAAAGAAAGCATTTTTTGCTCTTTAAATTTTTCTCAATAAAAAGGGCAGGTGGGGCGGCAGACGGCAAGTTTTGCCTCTCGATACTAAATTAAAGATCCGGGGCTGATTAAAAGAAAGTTAAATAAGTAAGTATATCAACTAAATGTATTACATACGTTTTAACAATGTAACTGAATTAATAAAATGTTATCACCTGATTTGCTACTCTGACAGTTTTCAATAATTAGAACATAATAAGTATTTTTTAAATATTTTAATAATAATATTGACAAAAGCGTTTACATTATTTATTGTAGTAACATTTTAAATTTTTTTTTTAAACCTCTCTGTTTTATGTTCTGAACTCTAAATGTGTTATGATATATAAATGTCCAATTTTTCTCTAACTGAATGTTTTATTATTAATTTAGCCACCATATTACTTTATTTACCCCTTTTACCCAATTAAAAAAAAATATGTCATTCTTAGAAGTTGTTGAGCGGACATTCTCCTGCTCTTATATTGCGAAACCACGACATTGTTTTTTACCGATTCCTTTTGTCTTCTTTATCTTCCCTCGACTTACACCATTCTACAAAATAAAACAAAAGTATCAGACCCAGATATGTGCTATATGCTAAATTCTAACCTTAAAATATCGGAATATAAAATCAGCAATTTTTTAACGCTTTTTTGCAAAGTATATATTAGTGGATGCTAAAGCAAAATTTACCCTTGATATTAAGTTCAGAACATAAATAAAAAACGTATTTTGCATGTCTGAGCCACCATCACTTTTTCTTTAAGATCAGGAAAAAATTGTGACTTTTCTGATCACGCATTTATGCTTAGTAGTCCAAAATACATCACAGAATCTGGGTCATATCCTTTTTTTATTTTATCAAGTGACTTTAAACTCACGATATTAAATTATTATTTCTGTTAACGTGACCCAGGTAATCTGTTTACCTTTTCTTCAAAGATAATTTAGCAAATCTCTGTCCTTATTCACTGTAGACGAATCGTGTCCATGATATTTTTTTTATATCACTACCTAATTTATATTCGTAAAGTAATATAAATTATTATATAAATATATAACGAAATTTTTCTTTACACATTAAGATACTGAGATTTTAGGATTTTAAAATTATTTAATGATTAAAATAAGACTTAAGTCCGGTACTGGACATTACTTTTTAATGCGCATTTACCAAAAACCTTCCGGTGGGCTTTAAGTTTGTTTACTACGCGTGGTCGCAAAAATCCGCAAAATGCAACTAGTTTCTGTGTATCTAAATTTGAGATATCTATGGAAAAAAGGCATTTAAGTTTTTAAAAGAAGTCCATATTTTTTAAATATCTTTAAAACCCTTCAACCGATTTAAATAAAATTGAGCAAACTTATTATTATTATAATAAGACGCTTTTAACATTGTTTTTTTATATTGGAAATGCCCAATATTTTTCTTTACCAAGGTCTAAATTGTTTAGTTTTTCATTAGGATTCGATTTTATGCTCTTTATGTAGTGGCGGCTCTAGCTTTTTTTTAAGTTGGGCGATATCCGTCAGAGAAATTTAGAGGGTGGGCAGTAAAATGTGCAGTGCAATATTCTTATTATATAAATACAGGGCTGTTTAAAATTCAGTACAAATATTTTAATGTCCTATAAATTGAAAACAAAAACCCCGTCCAACCTGCAGTCATCGCAAATTGGGTAAAAAAACTGTGGCAACATTTTCGCATCAAATTTTACGAAAATTTGTACATCCCTATCAGTTAAAAAGTTGTATTTATTGTATGTTTTAAAAAAGGTACAGAGGTCATGTAGCACCTCGTTTTAAAAGTCTTTGAATTTTCTACTTAAAGCCACTTTGTTTTGGAAAATCGGTAAGGCCGGTTAAGACTTACAAGCCAATTTCATAAAACCGCACTGTTTGTACGGTATTTGAGCCAAATTTCAAACGGTTCTAAGTGTGGAACGGTTGGGCCGATTTTTAAAAACAAAGTGGGTTTGAGTAGAGAATTAAAGGGCCTTTAAAACGCGGTTCTACATGAATATTGGCTATGGTGCCCACTGAGACGCCACTGGTCCCAATAAACTTAATATAGGTAAAGTTTTACAAGCGCCCTATTACATTTAATAGATGTACCAAATTTGATCTAAATAGATTGAAGCGTTTGTAAGATATTAAATAAATACCGACTTTTTTAAAACTGTAACGCCCTGTATCTTGAGAACAAAATAATTCAGGACATATGTTCATTAAATTTTTTTTTATAAAAAGCCATAAGCAATTACCCTCCTAAGTTTCGTACAATAGTTAGGAAACACACTGTATATGCGTATATTTTTTTGATTTTGAGTGCAGATCCTCCGCCATTTAGTTGTTTAGCAACAGATTTTGCGAAATTGCGATATTTATGTGGCGAATATGCACTGCATGCAAATAAATGGATAATATAGTGGTAACTAAGCGTTTGCAGATAAGTTAAATGCGTATAAGGTTGATATTTAATCTAATTTCTTGATATTTTAAACCATATGCTAAGTGATCAGTTTATTAACCACCCAGGCCTTAACGTCAAAGTTATAATATTTGCTATGAGCCTTAAAGGGTTAAAAAAAACTGCAAAACAAATAAGAAGGGTAACATCATCCTATGTCACCCGGTTTATTTAATTAATACCAAATGACAACCCCTAATGAAGCAATGAACAATGGATTAAAAAATACATTTTAAAGTCCACCTGCAACGTCCATACAACAGACGGTTTATGGAAAAGTCCAAATGGTATTTTAAATTTCGAGTCTCCCTACATGATTGACTTCAGCCTAATGAGTTTTAGAAAGTCCATCGATTTAATTAAAGCAATACATCATTAATGATATTTCTTTCCACAATGTTGTTTTCTCCAGGGCGAATTCGTATTTTGATTATTATCTATTACTTTTAATTTATTGATATTATGTTTATATTTTATTGATATAGGGTGTCCCACCGGGAACTACCGCGATCGATTTCTCGAAAAGTACGCTTTAGAAAATTTTGAAAATTTGGTTACTTTATAAACTCAGAGGAAACATACAACTAAAAATGTTGTCAGCTTTATCACTTCCGGTTATACCGGAAGTTAATGTCAACTTCCTTATTTTAAATGCAACACCCTATATATTATTTTGTTTTTAGATTTTGCGTAAAATTCTAAACATAATTTATGTATAATGTTCTATACCCAATTGACTTATTTTATATTTTATGTCAAAAACGACTTTTGCAAGCCCTTACGTAACCATCACTTTCTTTTAAACAAAAGTCTTTAATATGAGTTGGGGTTGGGTTCCTTGTAAAGAAAGAATTTCTTTAGTAGACTGTATCGATATTTTCACAATTAAGAAATACAAGTGGCATCAAAAATAAGTGTAAGTTTCTATAAGGATGTCTTTTCCAAATACTTATAGTTTTCGAAATTTAACGATTTAATATTTATCTATTTTAACAATGCATTTAAGTACGGGTAGATACGGGGTAGTTGGTTGTGACGCCGCATTTTGTTGTCAAGGCCAACTAAAAGCTAAACTATTCCGTATTCAAAAGCATTGTTAGAATGGATAAATATTATATTCTTAATATTTTAAAAACTATAAATTTTAGAAATAGACATCCTAATACAGACTTATCATTATTTTTGATGTTTAATAGGATAAGGTAAAAAAAATAAGAGTTTCAATTTAAAACAATTGACTTTTAAGGTTTTTTCTTAATAATTTTAACGAATTTTTTGACCACTCTGTATTTATTTATTGTAAAAATATTATAACAGTCTGCTAAAGTAAATCTTTCTTTAAAAGAAATCCAAACCCAGGCCTTTGTTTCGAAGAAATTGATGATTATGTAATGTCTTGCAAACGTCATTTTTGACATAAAATTAAAAATAAGTCAAAAACGGTTGGACGTAGGTATAGAACATTATACATAAATTATGTTTAGAATTTTACGCAGAATCTAAGAAATAAATAATATATAGGGTGTTCCATTTGAAATAAGAAAGTTGACATTAACTTCCGGTATAACCAAAAGTGATAGAGCTGTCAAAATATTTTGGTTGTATGTTCCCGACTGAGTTTATAATGTTACCAAATTTTTAAAATTTTCCAAGTCGTACTTTTCGAAAAATCGATTGCAGCAGTTCCCGGTGGGACACCCTGTACAGTGTGTCCCAGGATGGGACAAAAGGTCAAATTTAGCAAAAATGTTTGATGAGTTTTAAATCGGAATTTTAAAAGCAGTCGCATAATCTAAAAATGGAAATACAAAATTTGATTTCAATTGGTATTTTACAGGGTAAGTTAAACGTAAAATATAAAAATATGCCAAAGAAAAATACTTTTATATTTTAAAATTTTGTAAGTAAATGTTGAAGAGAATTATTATGTCAAAATATAAAGTTTTTACTTTTAAACTTACATTTAACTCTTTGTCCGTTTTCATTACGGGTTAAAACTTAAGAGAAAAAAATGGAATATTTAAAAGAAAATTAAAATATGACAAAGATTTTTGTAAAATTCTCTGCATCAAATAGTTAATCCAGTGAATTTAAATTAGAATAGGTAACACTTTATATTTAGCTGGTATAGTCATATATGCTTGGTGCGGAATACGATGTTTCGCGAAAGATGTCGAACGTCATTGAACTGTATCAACGCAAGATGCGCGGCTATAATTAGAAAAGCGCGTTTACAGGTGTAGCCTTTTTGTTAAGACAGTTGTTGCATTACAATTAGTTAAAGGTAAACAAGAATTTTTCGGGTTTAGTGCTCTAACGATGCAATATTTTTTTCGCTTTAAATATGAATAAATTTCTAATTGTAACCAAACAAAAAACTAAACGAGGAGGAACCTTGTGTCAGTATAAGTCTAAAACCCAAAAATGTGACCAAGCTTACCTAAGTTTGGGCATTACAAGCATGACAGAAAAACATTAATGCGTTATTTAAAGCATCTAGAAACATTGCACAAGGAACATATCAGTAAACTGCGTGAATTTTTTGAGGATAAACTGAGATCATTTACAAAAAAACAGAAGACAAATTTTTAGAAAACGGTCGCAGTGAACGGGAAAGCTTTGTTAGCATCATACAAAGTGGCTTACAAAGTAGCTAAATTTTAGCAGAGCAACATATTTTACCCGCTACCAAAGACATTGTAAAAGCGTGGTTTGATAAAAGCTATGCTTGACAATATTCATTTGTCAAATGATAAAATATGTGACTCCAATAATAAATCCCATTATATTTGTTACATTAGATTCTGTAAGACTATCACAATATGTAAAGAATTACGGTTTTGCACACCTATTGATGGAAGAACTACACCCAACGAATTATTCATCATTGCGTTGGTTTGCAGTGGAAAAATTGTGTTGGAATTTGCACTGATGGAGCCCAAGCCATGTCTGAAAAATACAATAGTTTGCAAGCGCTTGCGAAAAAGAAATCCTAAGATATTATTTGGACACATTGCATGATTCATTGGGAAGCTTTAGCGTCCAAGTCTCTAAGCTCTAGTCTAAATATTGTTTTGAAAGTAGTTATTAAAGTAGTTAACTACATAACAACTAGGTCATTAAAATTAAGCATTTTCTCTGCGGTTTTTATTGTCAGATGTCTTTGGAAAACTAAATTTTTGTTAATCTTCAACTACAGAAAAAAACTTAAATGTACTTGATTTAAGTAAAAACATTAAATCTTTTGTAAAAAATGCATATACAATAGATCAAGTTAAAAGAAAACTTCTCTGATACATATGTTTTCTACATTGTGTAGAAGTGTTCAGGATTTGCTACTAAAAGAAAATCATAAAATGTTAAAAACCGTGAAGGCCTATTTAGAAAACCTGAGTAAGAATTTTTGATGATACTTTTTGCAGAAGAAGATCATCATCAATTTGACCATTTGGACTGGGTTTGTAATTCATTTGACAGTAAACCTAATAGCCTATCACTGGGAAAAGGAAAACAACTAATAGACGTTCCGCCCAGCACTTTACTAGAAATTAATTTCACTACCAAATATTTAAGAAATTTCTGGATTGAATTTCCAAATGACTTCTCATTAATAAAAGCCAAAGCAATGCGCATTTTGTTAGTTTTTTCCCAGGTCCTATCTTTGTAAAACCGAATTTTCTGCTGTTGCTTTGTTAAAATTTAAATATCAAAATAAACCTTAACTAAAAAGAGAACTCAGAGTCATCATATCCAATGTGGAACCCAACTTTGAGAACATTTTTGACACAAAGCAAGCACATGCCAGCTATTAGTCCTCGGATTCTAAGAATAGTGGAAATTTGTTAGGCTTGTAGTTCAATATTTGACAATATTTTTTTAACAAATTTTAAATTTATTAGTTTTAAACCAAAAACTATTTAGTACACTTGTCCTCTTGTAACTCCTATCCTGTGACACACTGTATTTAGTTGGAGTCCGTAGGCAAGTGGTTGTGATCTAAGATCCGAATAGGAAACGACCTTCTTCCATCTGTTTACGGAATAAAAAAGTTTTATATAAATATAAAATTTAAACCAAGGATCAAGTCAGGGTTGCCTAAAAAAATTTGGTCATGGCTAATTTTATTAAAAACAATAACTTATTTTTTTCACCCCCGTATCATGACAATTTTTATTTATTTTTTCCTTTACATAACGGTACTTTTATATAATTTTTTTCCAATTTTATAAATAAAGCCATGCGAATTTTTTAGCCTCAACCATATTTTTTAGGCAACCCTGTGGCGATACCTTTGTTAAAATACTACATTTATTATACAATGGTTTTTATTCGGTAAACAGATGGCGAGTGCTGTAAGTCATACGAGAAGAAAATGATTATTCTATATGAGTATTTGCACTTTTCTACGACACAATCATTTAAATGTTCACGTGATCATTTTTGTTATGCTTTGATTAATGTCATTTTTGGATGCCAAAAGAAAATTAAATCTTTAAATATTTATATATTAAGCGATTTTCATCTGATATTAGGATATATAAGAATTTCTACTTGAATTTAAAATATATTTTTTTACCAACTTTAGTAAATAAAAATGATTAGATTACTACAATACAGACTTCTTATTACATTTTTTAAAGCATTTTGTTTAACTAAAGTTGGTAATTTCTATTTTATTTAAACCTATATCTGGCGTTACCTATTTAATACCATTTAGGAACTTCTACTTGTAAAATATATTTTCCTACGAACTTTAGTAAATGAAAATTATTATATTACTATAAAACAGACTTATTGTTACATTTTCAAAAATATTTTGTTTTACTAAATTTGGTAATTTATATTTAATTTGGACCTATCTAGCGTAACCTATTTAATACCGTTTAGGAGCTACAACTAATATAATAGTGTTTTATCAATTTGACAGTGACAAGCAAAGAATAATCATAGTTACCTATGATATAAAGAGAACAAGGCTGTTACATACGGAATTTAAGTGAAATAATTTAAAACTAACAACATGTTGTTTTAAAATTTTATAAATAATATTTCTTCATTAATTTTCATAAAGACAGTATGAAATAAAATATCATATGATACACGTCCGTTAGGTGTTATTACAGTACTCGTTTATATTTCAGACTCGGCTCCTGCGTCGCCTCGTCCGTAACCATCTCGTACTCTAATAAGTCACCTACCGGACTTATAACGTAAAATACTATTAACGTTCTTGATTTGCGACAGAATATTTGTCAGCCATGACATACGCGACATTATAGCCTACTAATTTTTTTCTATCAAATGTGATTGATTTTATTATTAGTTTATGTAACGTACCTATTACATATTTTTTTACTCATATGTGACTAAAAATGGTTACCTTGGCTGAAGATATTAAGTTTGTTGAAATCATATACAAATTATCGTATTTATGCACATTTAAAGCCGTCGTGGGTAATGGATGTAGGTAATTAGCGTGGGTAATGGCCCTGGGTAATGAGTGATATTACCTGTTTAAAACCACGTCAATAATGTATACATTTTTAATTAATGTTTGGAAAAAAATCTTTTGGGTCAGGAGCAAAATAAATTCAAATAAATTAATAAAAATCGTTGTTTGGTTTAGTTAAAAAATAATACAAAAAAGGTATAATAAACTAGAATTATTATAAACCGATTTGTGTGTGTTTGTGTAGGTAAATAGGTTTTATAGCACTGGTACAGTGTTTTCCTTTATGTGCTCATTTCAAGATCCGGACGTCCTAGGCCCGATTTTCGACTTGGGGAGTAGAAATTTTCTGATAGAAAAGGTGTTTTGTCTGCCCCTTTCTATTACAATTTAAAGTAGGCAATTTGAAAAGAGATGGAAGAAACCCGTTCCTTTAGAAAATTCTACTCCCTAAGTCGAAAATCGTGGCCCTGAAATGAACACGGAAAAGTGACACAATATCCATTTGCTGCCAAATTCGTGTGTATTTTAAGACCCTTTGTTTTGTAAAGCAACTGACTGGTATCAATATTAACATTTATAAGTATACACGTAGAGCTAAGTGAAAAGGTATATTGGCCAGTAAGGCAACATTAAAACGGGACCGATGCACAGTGCGTTTAGAGATAAGGATTTTGGGACAAGAATCGAATCAATCTTATTGCACTAAAATAGTTTTGTTATCATTAATTGAGCATGGTACAATGCTCTGCTAAAACAGAAAGCATTACTAAAATATTATTATTTATCGCTTTTTTACAGGTACTTTCATGGCTTCTGCTCTGAAGAATTTTCCAATATAGTTCCTCCACTCACGGTTACCGACCGAGAAACTCGTGGTGCCGCGCGTATGCATCTCTATACCGTCCAACTGTACAGGCCCCGAACTGCCCACTTTGTTCGTTCTTTTATCCCTAGAGATTATAGAATGTAAAACCTGCTGCCCGCGGAGGTCTTTCCCTTCCCCCAAATCTTCAAATATCCCGTGTCAACAAACTCCCTCTTACCTCGCTTAAGACACCCACGGTACATTAGTATTTAAGCTTTTAGCCTTCGTGGTTTGTCCAAAGATAAAAAAAGGTATTTTAAAGAGCTTTGACAAAATACCAGATTTGATATGTCCATCTGTTATAGTTATGGAAATATCGCCATCCGAATCTAAAAAGTAGTAGATATTTTCCCCGTTTTATTTCTGGCACTAAACTTATTGCTTATAGCTTAAAGCTGTGATATAATGGAGACATAATTTTCAGATTATAAAGTAAATATTTAACTTTCTTTAAATTTAAATCGTTGACCTTCTTTCTTTATAACAACCACTCATAAATCCTAAATCCTAAGGTCTGGTCATTCAATAAATTTATTGAGGGGTTTTTATTGAATGACCAGACCGACCTGAGGAGCAGCCCACTATTTACAGTTTTTAAAATTTAGGATAGGCACTATTATTAAAAATGTGTTAACCAATTGTACGTGTATATATATACAAGTTTCAAGTAGTTTAGAATATTCAGTTTGAAAATGTAGCAAAGCTTCGAAACTGCAGTCACAATGTTGATAAATATAGTGATAGAAAACAAAGTAATTTGTCTCATTTTAATTTAAAATGGACTATCACAAAGTAACGGACAACTCAATCCAGTATTTAAAAGCCATTTGCCTAGGTAAATGCATTTGCCGTGGTCTTTGTTAGGCAAATGACTGTGATATATTTTATAACATATTAGGCGTACAGTGCGTTTTGCAGACTACTGTAAAAAGCAAAAGCACGTGTAATTTGGGCAGTTATCGTTAGTTTTGGTTAAGTAAATATTTTCTTAATTGTTTGCTTTATTAAAGATTTAAAAAAACTACTCAGAACTAACCACGACCCTCCAAAAAAAAAAAAAAATGTGACAGTTTTGCATGACCGCCTGTGTATGCAAATATTTCTATTTCCATTTGCCTAAAAATTGCTTAGGCAAATGGAATCAAAAGCTATTTGAATAGGCGGATAGCATTTGCCTAGAAAAATTTTAAAATTTAGGTGGGATGTATGGATGAATACGATGCAGATTTCTAATGTTTCACTTTTTATGTAATGGAATACCCTCTAAATTTTTCTTAAGGTGAATTCTACAAGAAATTCTGAGAAAATACATGTACCACATACCACAGGCTACACCCTTCTTAATTATTTTTTGAGAAAATTGAGTTTTATTATGTCTTATAACCCGCCATTTTTATTAATTTGTTAAAAAATAACAAATAATGATGAAAAAGGGGTAACGAGATTTTTCTAAATGGATTTAATAAACCCTATTTTATAGTATCGTAAAAACACAATTTCCACTTTTAACGGAAACTCATACGAGTCCTATCTCTGTCCGATTTGAAGTGTAAACTAATGACATTAGTTTACACTTAAAAACGGACAGAGATAGGACTGCCCGAAACGTTGTGTGAATAATTAGAAATGAAGACAATTGAAGTCCGAGATTCTTTTAGTATTATTCACCAATTTCCTAATTTTAATATCTCTGTATATTATAGTGCGATTCCCATTAACGCTTTTATTTTAAATAAATACTTTATTTACTGTATTGTCTACAGATAAATAAATAAAATAAGGACAACAATAGGAAAACATGTATAAGAATTTTTTAATATTATTTTAAATAATTTTATGTCAAGTGGTTTTCAACAATAAAGTTCTCCAAACCTTTTTATTAAAAAAATATGATTTTAAATCACCCTGTATTGTATAAGGAAATTTTTGTTAACGCTTAAATTATTTTAACTAAAGCAACAATTTTTATGAAGAATAACTTTTTCAAGTATAGCTCAGTAGTTAGGGATTCCTGGACCATTTTTCCAAGTCATTTCAAACAAGCTAATTTTTCGTAAGTAGCTTCATTTTGACGAGACCATAGATAACCTACATTTAGATTCGCAGTGGCAAGAAGCATTCTTCGGATTTTTACGACCACGCGCAGTCAACAAATGAATGGGTGGACGAACATGCACACTTAAAAGCCGTGGCAAAATACAAACACCGGCACCCCGTACCCTTCGACCCGGTCTGACCATGACGCTCATTAGCTACCGTACTTCGAACAGAAAACCAGGACGCCGTCGACAAATTCTTTCCGATAATGCGAATAGTTTGTTTGGCGCCAGGTGCGTTTACCCTCAACTTGCTTGCGCACAAACCGGTTTTTTCGCTTATAAAATGTAACTTTTGTCTCGCGCAGGTTATAACATTGGCAATCCATCGAGATCAGTGGACGAGACGCCCAACTTTTTCGTTTCAAAAATTTTCGCTGGTGGTAGCTTACAGGGGTAGCAGGAATTAAGTGTTTTGACAGATATCAAAAATTTATATTATAATATAAATTACAAACAGGAAATTTCTCTGTTAATTTGTGAGATAATTATCTAAATAAACCAAAAAGAAAAAAATTGTCCTACAAAATATAAGGTTTTCCCTACCACCAACATGTATGGTTAACGATGTCGTGCAAAATAACTACTAACCAGATTTTTTTCAGTTGATTTAATCATATTTATATAATTTAACACCCACATTGCCCTACAAATTGCGTGGTCCGTCATCCTGGTTTTTTATATTAATCAAATCAACACATTTAATTCCTGCTACCCCTGTATGCTACCACCAACTATAGTCTATTCCTAAACACTATATATATATATATAAAAATAATAATAATATAGAGGGTAAAACTCCTTTAATATTCTGAATTATTTTATGTATTTACAAAATTATTAAGTAAAAATACAATGGGTCCACGGATATACTTAATGTGCGATTTTTTCATTTGAGAAAAAGAAAAAGTTATTTCATCTAAAAATATTGCATCTCTAAGTCATACGAGAGGGAAATAAACAATACAACTCTTGATCAGTGAAAGACATTTTAAAATAACTTTTCTACGATACACACAATAAATTAATGTTTCCGACTTGCGACAGATTATATTATTTTTTTGTCAGTCCTGGCATACGCGATCTTATAGCTTGCTTTCAATTTCTTAACGAATATGATTGACTTATATATTATTTGATTTTACGTACCTATTAAATATTTGATTACTTATAGGTGACTTAAAATTAGTTAGGTTAAAGAGCCATATTTGGATAAAAATCTTGTCAAAAACATATACAAATTATCGTAATTACGTACTGTTATAGCACCTTATGGGGGCCGTGGATAATGGCCGTGCGTAAAGTATAACCTTACCTGTTTGAAACCACATTAATAATGATACAATATCTAATAGTCTAAGAAAAAGAAATAACATTACCTATTAAGATTTATTTACTGCCAAATAATTTTTAACTTTAAGTATGCAAAATTGCGTTCAATCCAATTTAAGGCAAATTGAGACCCTTCTGATTCTCACTCCTTCGTTCGTTGTAAATTGATTAGTTACAAGTCTTATAAAAAATAAAGTATAAAATATATCAAACATTTTTAACGCAGTCACTGCGAAATGTTAGAGAAATACCCATCGTGAAGGTTAAAGTTAAATGGTAGCATCAGCAGAGGTCGACTGCCTCCGGCTATTAAATCAGGATTTGCACTTCCTGAACGAGGTTAAGATGAATTTATTTCTACCATACATTGATTATAATTCTGCAAAAGGTTGACCAGTTAATCTTTCTTTGTTTTACGGTTATTTTTAGATATAACCAGTTGTGAAAGGAACATCTGCTTCGTATGTAAAGTTATAGAAATCTGTATGGTCATTTATTTTATTATTTTTGCAGCATTGAAAAAATATTCAAATATTGAAATTAAAAAAATATACACTATGTCCACAGATGGACTTTACAATAGGACAAATGGACAAAAAAATTAAATGTTTAAAAAACTCGTGTATGGCAACTGCTTTTGCTATTTAAAAAGCAAGATTCACGTTAAGAAATTTGTTTTATTTTGTACAGGGGCTACAAAAATGTGTAAATGGACCAATACAAAACTGCCTTCATTAATATCTAATAATTTGGAAAAATGTTTTAAAAAAGGTTTTTAGTATTGAAATAGGATCCCATGTGTGAAATTTCACATAAAATAATAATTTGTTTTAGTGTCTTTTTTTTTAAATCTTGTTTTACACCTTTTTTCGTAATTTACTTAGTTTTAATACAATACAATAATTATTGTTAAAGTTTGTCAAATATATTTAAATACAAAAATATAAAATTAGTACACTGAATTGTATCCGCAGTTGGTTTCTTGTGAAACATTTTTTAAATATTAATACTAAATAGAAAAAATGCTTTTTAATGTTTCAAAAATTATTAGAGCATTACTCTACAATTGTTTCGCCTTTCTAGGGCTTCATCAAGAGTACTTCGTATACAAAGTACTCTTGATGAAGCCCTAGAAAGGCGAAACAATTGTAGAGTAATGCTCTAATAATTTTTGAAACATTAAAAAGCAATTTTTTCTATTTAGTATTAATATATAAAATTAGGTTAATGACCTAAAAATGTGATGTTTATTTGATGTCAAATTTCTAAACACCTTTTTTTATTTGACATTTTGCTATATTATTAAAAGTTAAGGCAGTTTTGTCTTAGTCCATTTTCACATTTTTTTAGTTTTTAAAGCCCCTGTACAAAACAAATTTTTTAACATGAATCTTGTTTTTAGGAAACAAAAGTAGTTGTCCTACACGACTTTCTTGAACATTTAAATTTTTGATCCAGTTTTCCTATTGTAAAGTCCATCAGTGGACATACTGCATATATGTTTTTAATGGTTTTCTATAAAAATAGTACTTTTAAAAAATAAATCTTTTAAAATATGAACAAATCGTTTATTGCAAAAACCCGCCAAATGACATTTTTGGCGAGAATGAGAATTTTAGGCGATTTTAAATTGTGTTATCTAAACTTACATTTTTATGCAAAAATCAGTCATTTGTTATGCGCTTGTGTGTGTTTAATTCTATAAGAAAAATTGTGTTTAGTGCAGAAACCTGTCAAGTGACGGTTCCTAATGTGTTTCTAAAGTAAATTTTATGGTCAATCTTTGGTAACCCTGTGTGTTTACTTCATCAAACACGTCTTGTTGTAATAAACAGACAGGAAAAATCCTAGGAGTTAGTAAAACAGACCTTTTTACTAACCAAAGATACAGGGCGATAAAGTTTTAAAAAAATATATTTTTACCACTGTGTACCTTTAAAGTTAGGACATTTATGACATACGTTTATTTGAACTTCTCTTCTTAAAATCACTTATGGATTCACACTCATAGAGATAGGCATCTAATTCAAAAACACCTTGTACAGCTTAGACGTAGCAAAACAGGAAATATATATTTTTTAAATCTGGATATGTTATAAACGTCTTCTTAAATCAACTTTTACCATGAACACCTTTTTATGTAAAATATAATGAAGAATATAAATTTTTGTCTAAAAATTACATACAGGATGGCACAAAAACTTATTTTTTTGTAATTTATGCAAGATAGCGCATGTGGCGCCATCTAGGGTTTACAATAAAATTGATGGCAAATTCGAATATCTTACATCCCAAAACCCCCTTGAGCCCAAAATTTTAAGAATACATTCATTACCAACACAATTGTTTATAAAAAACTAAAACCAGAACAAATTTTTAACACCCTGTATCTTCGAAACCATCCACTTTTAGACAAAGGTGAGTTGTGTTAGATCGTCATATTTTGGCCTTTGGAATTTGTGATAGCATTTTTTTGCACCTCTTAGATTTTTTTTATTGCAGAATACCGTCAAGTGCAAAATATATATACCTGACCGCTAAAAATGGTAAACCATATGGAAACCTTTTTATTTTTGATTTCTCAAAAAAAAAATATAATTAAAAGTGTATTAAGGCTTCCCTTAGCGAGATTTTTAATATACATTTAATTAAATAAATAAAAAATAATTAATAGTTTAAAAAACTAAAAAACACGCTTTTATATGCAACCGAACTAAAAATTAGAAAATAATTTTTCATTAAAAAAATATTGTCATTTCATAGTAAAAAGCGTGGGGTGCATTTTACTATTTTTTCATATCTTTTCCATCATAGATATTTGCAAATATAATAATTATAACATTTAATATATTTATCACCCCACGCTTTTTACTATGAAATGACAATATTTTTTTTAATGAAAAATTATTTTCTAATTTTTAGTTCGGTTGCATATAAAAGCGTGTTTTTTTAGTTTTTTAAACTATTAATTATTTTTCATTTTTTAGTTTCTGCTACTCTTGACAAAATGGCGAAAAAATTTTTAATGAACAAGAGTGGCAAATTTTAAAATTTTTCCAACAGATTGCAACTCACTAAAAAATTTCTTCTTCATTAACTAGCAAAGTTTGAAATTTTGCCAACAGATGGCAATCCAGGCAATGTTTGGACCGTTGCCAATATATTGCAACCCACTAAAAAATTTCTTCTTCATTTAATAGCAAAGTTTGAAATGTTGCCAACAGATGGCAACCTAGGTGTTGTTTTTATAATATAATGGAATTTTTTTCCTGGCGATCCAAAAAAAGATAACGGGATACTGTTTGCAGATTATTGCATTGTCATGTTTCCTTAATACGTGTGCAAAGTTTCAAAGAAATCGAATAGCTGGAAGTTGGTTAAAATTAGGCTCAAAGATTCCGTTACATAGCCAGATAGTTACAACCCAAGTTAATAAAAGCGTGTTAACGGCATTTATTAACTGTTATTGTTCATAAAAATTGAACACCAATGGTGCAACTAACCCAATTGTGTAAAAGAACTTATTAATTTTTATTGTTCATAAAAATTGAACACCAATGGTGCAACTAACCAAATTGTGTAAAAACTAAAAAATTTCTTCTTCATTTAATAGCAAAGTTTGAAATTTTTCCAACAGATGGCATCCTAGGTGTTGTTTTTATAATATAATGGAATTTCTTTTTCCTGGCGATCCAAAGCAGGATAACGGGATACTGTTTGCAGATTATTGCATTGTCATGGGTCCTTAATACGTGTGCAAAGTTTCAAAGAAATCGAATAGCTGGAAGTTGGTTAAAATTAGGCTCAAAGATTCCGTTACATAGGCAGCCAGATGGATAGATAGTTACAACCCAAGTTAATAAAAGCGTGTTAAAAACAGGGGATATCGTCTGGACTTGCTGCTAAATTTTTGCTAGTAGAAAGTGCATTTTTAAGTTCTTTTTGGGTTGAAGACAAGTTAAGTTCTTTTGAGTTAGTTAGTTTACCTCTTTTGGGTTTTTTGTGGGGTCCATGGAATGTTGTAATTTTGGGATTTTACTTAAAAGTGGTTGGCAAAAATGTTGACTCTGTCATGACTATTTGTAATAATTTTATTATTGTGTTGTACTCCAGCTATTTTGCAACTAGTGTTGCGCCCTTGTATTTGTTTAATTTTGTTCCAAACCTGTCTAGAAGGTGTATCTGTTGTTATTGTATTTACATAACTATTCCATGACATGTTTTGCATTTTTTTAATACAGCTAGAAAGTTAAGTTGATCAGTCAGTGGTTTTGCATACTGAACTTGTTCCAGTTGGCATGTGATAATCTATACTTGGTAATAGTTTCTAAAGGGCTTTGATTGTTATCTAAGATTATAATTGGAAAGTGGTTACTGTCATATAGGCTATCTAAAACGCTCCAGCTTAACAGAGAATTTGTTCTTAAAATACATAAGCTAAGATCAATTGTTGAAAAAGTACCAGAAGGCAAAAGGCATAGGTTTGTGTTATTTATTAAGTTTTCTATGACTTTTCCTCTTCCAAAAATTCCGGCTTGAGCCCCAAAGTACATTATGTGCATTAAAGTCACCAACGAGAAAAAAGGGATTATGTAGCTGGTTTACTAAATCGTTAATTTGAGCTTTGGTTAGATTATGGTTTGGTGGGATATTATACAGGTTAAGCTATTGATATGGTACATTGGCGAGTAAAGCATCGACATAGTGGGACTGATGCCTCGCTACTCACTGCAAGTCGCAGAATTTGTTTTAATATGTACGCATTCCTAACGACTTCTTTATACACTTTAAACTTTGCTAGTAAACAGATACAATAGTTGAAATAAAAATGTTTACTACTGAACCAAAAATAAATATTATTAAAATGGTATTCTCGTGCGGATAGTGCCCAAGAAGTCGTTGGGCAATATTTTTGCATACCCTGATGAGCCAAAAGCGCGTATTCCGAGTTAGGCTAACCTTGATACGTTTTCGGTAGCAACACGAAAGAAAATAAAATAAAAATAAACTTGTATAATTCACGATCAAAGCAGTGGGCGTGATTTATCAGCGATATCGGTTGAAATGATGTAAGTGGAAGATGCGTGTGTCCCCTTGCGTTTTAGTTGAGTTTGTTCTCTATATAACCTTCACTGACTAGTATTTAAAACGTCTCTTTTTCACGCATTGCCGATGAGCGCGTAATATTATTTGAATTTAAGGCAAACCTTGATACGTTTTCGGTAGCAACACGAAAGAAAATAAAATAAAAATAAACTTGTATTATTCACGATCAAAGCAGTGGGCGTGAATTATCAGCGATATCGGTTGAAATGATGAAAGTGGGAGATGCGTGTGTCCCCTTGCGTTTTAACCTTCACTGGCTAGTATTTAAAACGTCTCTTTTTCACGCATTGCCGATTCAGCTCATGCTGTATATTGCATAATGTGATTTTTGTGGACACCATACATTTACTGCTATTGCTTCTAGATCTATGGTAATGTTTAGTCTTTGGGAGAAAAAAATCAGTTAATACAAATATTGAGGTTCCTCCGCTGGGTCGCTCAAATTCGTTTCTAAGGTGGTGATAACCTTCATGGTATTTTATATATGTTTATTGTTTTTTTTTTCATTCTGTAGGCATAGGATGTCAAGTTTATTTTTGGCAATAGGCTGGTGTATTTGTTGTAAGCGTGGATAAAATCCATCGCATTTCCATTGTATAAGATTAAACGAAATTTTAATATGGTAATTTTTGAGATAGTTGTGACTGTATAGAATCGTCTAAGTGTTTTTCTTCGCTTTATTTATTGATGTTTGGGATAATGAATTTAATATACTTCCTACTTCATGCTCTTCTGAGGCAAGTTGTAATTTTAGTTTCTTGTTTCAGTCGTGTAAATCTATTTTTAATTGATCTTTCATATAAAGCCGAATATATATTGTACATATTGGTTAGAAGACTTTTAATGTCTTTAGAAAATTTTAAAGCTTCTGGATAAGGGTTGTTATTGACATATGTATTTTCTTAAAACGCTATGAAGTTTTTAGGTGGTATCATAAAGTCTTCAGGGGCATTTTTATATTTTTTCCTTTTAATCATCTTTGTACTTACTTCAGTTTTATTTTTTTTAGTGAAACACTATTTTTGGACTCCTGAGATAATTCTAAATTAGACTAATACATATGTAAAACTTTTTGCGCCTACTTGGATATCTTATAGCCATTTTTAATATTGCATACAGGTGGTGGCTGTGATCCTTTATTTATGTCCTTATTTTTAATCTGAATAATTGGTATGGCTAAATATTTCTATTTATAAAAAGTGCTTGTCTAAAAGGGTTTCCATTTGAAATTTGCCAAATTGTTTTATTTCTGTCTTTTATATTAGGTACTAAAACGTTACAATTGCATTTTTAGACATCAACTAAAGTCTTTAGAACAATTTGCGTCCAATCATGGCCACCTATGTACCGTATGAAAAATGGCTACAAAAAAATCAGTTATAATAGGCTTAAAAAAATTTAATATGTCATATTATAATTTAGAGTTGTTTCAGCAATTCAAAAAAGTTAAAATATACATGGTGTTCCATTTAAAAATTAAAAATTTGTGCCATTTCCGGTTAAACTTTAAGTAACTGGCAAGTGAGAAATTTCTTATTACTACTACTCTAATTTCTATTACTAAAATTCTCCTCTTTCCATACTATTTACCTATACGAAGTCACATTTTGTCTGACAACTTTATTAACACCCGGTGGACGAGCCTTTAAAATTTTAAAAAGATGGCAATCTAATTTAATCTAGGGAAATTGATGAATTAGTTTTTAGCCTACTGCTCATTTTTTTTTTAGATTTTTTACGCACGTTTTAAAATCTAAAAATTTGTTAAAAATATAAAAATAGTTAAAACTCAAAGTTTTAGACGTGGTATATGTCATTCTTCTTCTAATATTTTTGGAGTTCGTAAGCAAAGTAAAGATTTTGCAAACGAAAAAATTGGGAAATCGACAATCTCTTTGTAAATCATATATTTTTATGCATTTATCCTGTTGTAAGTCCTATTCATGGACATTCTGTAGATGCCTGCCATTAATTATGGACATAAGGTAAAAAGCATCTAGTGAAAATGGTCGATTTTCTCCTAAGGGGTTTCACCCGTGAGGTTTTGAGGTATGGGTCGTCACCCACTAGCTGATTACTGGGTTTCTTTTTAAGGGCACGAAAAAAACCGTACATAAGAATCTTGTCTTTTGATAGTATCAACCATAAATTTAAATAGGGAATTTGGGCAAAAGAACGTCACCCAAAGAAACGATTAGCACCGGTTCTAATTTGGCAGTTGTGAATCTCAATAGAAAGTGGAACTTTTGACACGTGTTAGGAACACTATTTTTTTCTACGAGTGTGTGGCAAAAGACAAACTAAACAACCATTTGATATCGTGACGTCATTACGAGGAATCTTGTAAAACGTCAATCTGTCAAACGTCATCTGTCAAATGTCATCTGTCACCTGTCATATGTCAAAATCTCTGACGTCATTTAAAATTTAGGAATCTTGCGCAACGCGTTGTTTAGGGCGTGGTCAAACGTCATCTGTCATCTGTCAAATGTCATCTATCACCTGTCATATGTCAAAATCTCTGACGTCATATTTAGGTATCTTGCGCAACTCCATATTTAGGGCGTGGTCAATCTGTCAAAAGTCATCTGTCACCTGTCAAATATCACGTGACTTAGAAAATGGCGCCTGTCAGCTGTCACCTGTCATATTTCGCGAACCACGTGGTTACGTGTATGAGATAAGGCACTACGTATGCGCAAAAAATAATGTCCATAAAACCTAGAAATAAGGCGTTGATTGAAATGACATAACCTAAATTTATACGGATAAGCCTTTGGCCCCACGGCCAGGGCTCCGGGCCCCTCGTTTGAGCCAGGGGGGCCCATGATCGTAAGTTAGCTTCATACGTCATATACTTTAGCCTGTTTTTAACGCATGCGTAAGACCGTCAATAGGAGTGTAAACATGGTGGATTATGAAGATATACGCCGAGCGTCACGTGCAGAGGTTGCGCTCCACGCCTTATGACATAACCTTAAACTTATATAGTTCTTACGCATGCGCGAAAAATGACGTCAACATAACCTAGAAATTCGGACACTGTTATGATTGAAACATAACCTAAAATTTATACGGATAAGCCCTCGCCCC
>JACEGR010009652.1:0-24797 GCA_014170235.1 Listronotus bonariensis
TAGTATATTGCATTACAAGTGTGGAAGCTGACTCATTCACGGTGGGATATGTGTTACGCGAGGCGTTAGCCGAGGTTGCTGACAACCCCACGCAGGTGTGAGAAGGTCGGTGTCACTACTGAAGTGATGTTCACCCTATCTTTCCTACGACCACAAGTTATTTACCAAAGGCAAATTAAAGTTGTTTGTCTTCACAGAAGAAAAAATTAAGCAATTGAAGACTTTGCATCACTACTTGCTCCTTACTGCGATGCCTTATACTGTTTAAAAATATGCTTTATATCCAAGAATCACCTGCCCTAGTAGCTTTTGTATCATTTAGAATTAAAAAAGGTCCTCATTTAAAAAATATTGCATGGCTTTTCAATGTAAATCCAGTTAACAGCCTGGTAACTCCAAATTTATTTTAAATAACAATGACAGCGATGACAGCTTTATATTATACTTTGCAACACTAGTGCTGTAAAGTACTTTGCAACTTACTAGTGTGATATAAGGCATTTTCTATGCATGAAAACAGTGTGCTATTTACTATTTTCACATGTGGTCGAATATTTTTAAAACTGCTGAAGCTTGGTTTACAAAATCGGTGTTTGGTGTTTAAGGGGTTTTGGGCATGTCTTATTGAATAGTTAGATCAGCACCAGTTTTTAATTTTAATATGGCGTTGTTATATCTGGGCAACTGGTAAGGGCGGGATTTTGAATATTTTAAATCTTACCTCTAATACATCAATTTTATTGCAAAGAAAAGAAGTAAGGTATTTTATTTAAAATAACCAAAACATTATGTAATTTTATAACGTATCCCTATTTTTATTTTAATAATTTGAGTGAAATAATGGAAAATATCACCAAAAATCAATACTTCACCTTTTTCTTTAATACAAGGAAAGTAAGAAATAGGGTCCTGTTTACACCTCATTGTATGTCTCAACACATTTAATTTCAGGGACAGATGAAAATGTCAAATACGAGATTTGTAAAAGTCTGCCATTTCTTTTATTAGGAATAAAAATACGAACTGACGTATTTTTGTATGTTTATATTTTTTGCTGACCCTGTATAAACATGATTATACACATATTAATATATTAAAACTGTCTATACCGTCCATTTTGTTATAGACGTTGAATATAAACAATGTTTGTAATAATTTTGTAATATATTTACAAATATAGGATAACAAAACACCATTAGATGTAAACATATACCGGGTGTTGCTCCGTCGAGCGGGACATAGGGAATCCCATGTAAATTTTGAAGTAGTCAAATATTGGCTCCCCTAATTTTTTTAGAAAAAATGCTATTAGGATTTATTGAAGAGCACTGTAAGTTCCACCCAAAATGAAAATTTGAGCATTTTTCAACCAACCAGTAAAAAGTAAACTGCTTAATACTTCTGCAACGTAGTATCTCATTATGCACCCTGTACTCTAGAAATCAACAATAAAAACACCATATCGATTTATCAGTGACAATTTAGATCATTAATTTATAATGTCATTGCCAAAACTGAACAATTTTATACGGGAATTTCAAAAGAATCCTCGCATTTCATTTTAGTTTACAGCTAATTCCAACACATGCACTCACAGTTACGCAAGACAATAAAACAATTTTTTCTACATTTAGAAATCAATTTATGACGAAAATATCAGGATTTAATCAAATGCTCAAATATTCCTCCATTAACTGCCAGACAATAACCCAAACGATTATAAAACTCATTTCTTACGTTGCGTTGGCTAGTTGGTACATCCATATTCTGGCACATTCAGCGGAAATAGCATTCCTTAGCTGGACTAAATTTTCATATTTTTTATTGGTAGCTTAGTTTTTAAATGTCCCCATAGAAAAAATCGTTTGGCGAAAGATCACGTCGATTTTCTTCACATTTGCAATTATTGATTAGTGTGCCTGTAGTTTCAAATTTTTTATTGTTGATTTACTTGGTATTGGCCTATTGGGAAAATAGGCTGCAAACATGTCCGCTACTCTTCGATAACTATTTCCCTGGTAAAACCATTTTATAATAGTGATTTTAATTTAAGTAGTTCATTATTTAAAAATGATGTGACATTGATCTGACAACTTGAGAGTAAGAGGTTAAATAATTTTTCTAGTATTTTATTATAAACTTCTAATAATACAAGGAGGGTAAGAAGATAGGAGAGTCGTAACTTATTTTAGCATTTATCTCTTAGCTGGCGGACTGAGAAGAGCTGAAATTAGTATACTGGGTACAACTTTTCGTGCTCTTTAAAAAATCCTAATTATATTTTCTTCTAAAATAATTAGGGGAGCCAATATTGGACCACTTCAAAATTTACATGGGATTCCCTATGTCCCGCTTGACGGAGCAACACCCGGTATGTATATGTAATAATTATTGTTAATTGTAATGTAACTAAAAATTTGTGAAACTTACCGTACACATAATACAAGGCGAGTGAAAAAGTTTGAAACAATTATTTTTATCGTATGCAAGGTAAAAAATTGGTTTCAAACATTTTATCTGCGCTGTATGTTTTATAATTGTTTTGTAAAGGTTTAGAACATAAGATTATTGTTATAATAATGCTGTAATATCATTTTATTATATCAAATAAACATTTTTATTGTTTAAATGGTGTTTTTAATTTTATCTGTTTCTACTACCAATGACTTTACAGAAATAATATATCAATTAAAAGTTCTAATTGCAAAACCACATATATCCACTAGACGTAAAGTTGAGAAAAGCGCAAAACTATTGCTTCCATATTTTTTAATTTTTATCTAACATTTTTAGAGCAGTGTCAAAATATTACAATTTTATGAGTTAACCGATTTGTAATCTTTCTTAACTTTCGGTTTATAATTTGTTGCTGACGTCATAATGACGTCTTTAAGATGACGAAAAATTGACGCAAATACTTTTTTTTGAAGCAAAAATACGATATTTTATTTGAAAATTGAAAAAGGAAAAAACTCCTTTTCTTGCAATTTCCTTGCACTGCAAGGTCGCATTTCTCGGGACATTGTCCAACCTGGAGATGCAGATTTTCACACTAGCTAAAGATATTTCTTTCAAAGCTAATTGAGATCACCAACCGCAGACCGGTCTCGAACTATTTTGGTCTCATCAGTACGGTGTAGGCAATAAAAAGCGAAGATGTTGAATAAATGTAGTAGTTTATTGTCCCTTACACCATATATCGGTAGAGTTTCTTCCTATTTCAATTTTATAAAATTATTAGCCTTATTTTTCTGTCATATTATATTTCGGTTGGATTAAAACACGAATCATATAATGTCACAAAATTTTTCTTGCGGGTTTTCTAAACATTACGTTGATTTTTATGACCTCGTATAACGAAAAAATGACGTCAAAAAGATGTTACTTTAACGACGTCAAAAACACGTCATTAAAATGACGTTAAAATGACGTCATAGTTTTAGTCTAATGAGGTCCTATGACCTAAAAATGACTTTAAAATGATGTCATAATGACGTCAGCTTGCTGCTTGGGTAGTGGACAATGTTGTTTTAATAAATTTTTATACTTTCATATTAATTTGTTACACACCTCTGTACTATTTCAAAACGATTTAAAGATGTTAATCAAGATAAATAATATAAGATATTTTAAAATTGACAGAAGAACTGAACTAAAAATAGGGGTGAGACAATGAGCCAAAATAATGTTACTACTTCGTATAAAAAAAGTTCTATCGCGCTTTGTTAGGGAGATATTGACCTATAAAACAAAAAACAAAAACTGTTGCCACAGTACCAATAATATTTGGGCAACTTAATACCTTTATACTAATGCTTCCCTCATGGGAAACGGCTGTTCAGTAAGTTGAGACTATACAGGGTGAGACGATTTTTTTTAATTTTATGTATGCATTTTTGATACATTTGACATTTTGCTTTGACCAATAATTGATTACTTTATCTTTTTCTACAGAAAAGGATATCTTGGACCGTTTTTCATTCAATCGCATTTTAAATCCATGCATAGGGGCCGCGCGTTTAGTAAAGAAGCCACCGATGTCATCATCATTATCTACGCGAAATCTTCTGTATCTCCCTCTCAATCGCGGTTTTGAGAACTTCGTATCTTTACCCAGGAAGTAGGCATTTTAAAGTTTTAATAATTAATTTTTTATTTAAAAATAACATTTTAAATACGGAATAAGGGAATAACAGGACATTTTGCGTAGAAAATGATGACGTCGGTAACTTCTTTACTAAACGCGCGGATCCTCAAGCATTTGTATATGTAATAAAAAAATTAATTTTTTAAGAAAATTATTAAAATGTGTTAAAATTATTTAAAAATTGTGTTTATTAGCCTTTTAAACTTTATAAAACAGATTAGTTTTATAATTTACCATATTTTAATAAATTTCTTTAAAAAAAATGATTTTTTATTAAACAGAAACAGCTGGGTCTTTGGATTTAAAATGCGATTTAATGAAAACGACCAAAAATATCGATTTTAATAAGGTATGCCTCTTTTTTACAAAAAAGATAAAGAAATTGAACCGTTAAACCAAAATGACAAATATGTCACCTGTGTCAAAAACGCATACATAAAATGAAAAAAAATAGTCCCACCCTGTACAATCCAGACTTACTAAACAGCCGTTTCTCTATGGAATGAAGCATTAGGATAAATTTATTTAATATCCTTTTTTTTATCTTTTGACATCCCACGAGGCATATGCCTCAATACCAGAGTACCGTGGGTGTCGGGTTATTAGATGTTTAACCCATCGTTACTCCTGTTCCGTCAACGTTGTCCAAGCACTGCTGAAACATGCAGTTATGCATTTCACAGCACCTTTTAGACAACGCGGTAGTGCCACCACGGTCGTTATTTTTAAATAACTACTACCTAAAAATGTCTCCCCGCTGGGAATCGAACCTGCGACTTCTGGCTTCGAAGATGACAGCTCTGTCCACTGCGCCACGGGGGAGAAAAATATCATTGGTACTGTGGCAACAGTATCAAGGTCATAATTAAAATAAGTTCTTCTGTCTAACTCTGAAGGTCATTATTTCCCCTAACGAAGCGCTATAGAACTTTTTTTTATATAAAGTACCAACATTATTTTGGCTTACTCTTATCACCCCTATGATTTTTGACCTTTTCAGACACCCTGTATACATATACAGGGTGTCCAAGAATATATGTGCAATTTCTCGGATTCATAAAGAAGACATAAAAATAATGTTCATATAAAATAGTTTATATAAAATATTTTTTCTAAAGTCCCTCTTAACAGAGGTATGTGCCCTTAAAGGACGCCACTGAACATTGGTTTTTCTTGAATAACTTTTATATCACCTGGTATAATGAAATAAATATTTTAATATAATAAATACCAGTTGAGACTCCTTATATAAGGGTATTCTTAAAAAAAAAATTATAAGCTATTTAAAATATTATTTTTAAAAAGCTTAAACTCTTAACTTTATTAATAATTTTGGTTGTCGGTTCTGACATACCCCTTATTTTGTACCTTTTCTAGCTTTAACTATCAAAGATTATGGGACCCTTCATAATGCTGCAACATTATTATTTAGTTTCGTGGAAAAAAAATGGATTTTTAGTACCTTTGCAACAGAATAACCTGTTGTTTTTAGATGTCTCTGGTAAACAGAAACTTGTTTTTGTCGAAAACTCTTTAATTTATCGGCATCTATTAATATAACCTTTTTTTTAGGTAAGGATTTAGGCTACCCAAAAATACTTATTTCATTTCTTTATTATACAGGGTGTAAAAATTACTTAACACTATTGTGTAAGGGTTAGTCTGCCCCTGGTGAACTAATAAAGGCAAATGTTTTACAAAGATATAATATTAAAGAGCCATTCCTTGTATTCATCAATTTAAAAAATTATTTAATAAAACCAAGTACTATAAAAGTTATTCATGAAAAACCCGACGCTCTTTGGGGGTACATATATTTGTAAAGAGGGACTTCAGGAAAAAAATTTATAGTAACTTCTGATAGAACACCCTATATTTTATGACGGTTTTAGATTCTACTTTAAAAAATAACTCCAAGTTTGTTTATAGTACTAAGTGTCTAATTTTATTCGTTTTTGTGATATTTGATTTTTTTGAAAAATGCAGAGGTAAATTTAAATTGATTTTACTTTAACACTTTTAACACTTTAAACTTTAAAATGTGTAACAAGATTAGAAAAAGTCTGCCATATCATACGTAGGTCAAATCAAGATCAAATATTGTACAGGGTGATCAAAAGATAATTTCAATTTTTCCGAAAATCAAATAGCCTTATCTCTCCTATTTTAAATGGAACACCCTGTATTTTTACGTCACATAATGACAAATAAAATACTCTTTCAAATGGTGATAGGTTGCCTATACCTATCTTATACTTTTTAAGGTAAATCCGTTTTAACATATTTTTATTCCAAATGTCCATTTAAATGTAAGTAGGCTGTGATATAGTTATGCCTATTTACTAAGCCGTTATTGCAAAATGTAAATTTGTTGGAAAAAAGCACAAAATTAAAAGATTTTGTATTATCTGCCCCTATTTTAAAATTCACAGAAAAAAATCATTAGTTGCTTATAATGCTACTAGTAACACTTATTTCAGCTGAATGTGGTAATGATAAAACTTGTGTTTTTAAACAATCCTAATAACGCCTCTGGTCAGTTATGACGACATTCTGTGACCTATAACTCGTTTCTTCCATTATCCATAATCACTGTATCAAATTTTTAAAGCAACTATTAAGGTTATCCAGAAGGTTTCTCCTGGAATATTCTTTAGGATTAACTTTAGACTAAAGTATACCATTTTCACATCCTACCAGAATTATATCATCTTGTTGTTGTAGAAGAAGGGTTTTTATTTAAAATCATTGAAATTTCTTTTAAACTGACTAAAACACTAGTAATTAATGAATTGGTCGTTGTTATTTTGCTTAAGAAAAATATTAATGGCTGCTATGTCACAGCCAACTTTAATTTAAACAAACATTTGGACTAAAAATTTGTAAAAACAGATTTTACTAAAAAAGCTATAAAAGATAAGTATAGGCAACCTATCACACCATTTGAAAGAGTATTTTATTTGTCATCATGTAACGATAAAAAAATACAGGGTGTTCCATTTAAAATAAGAGAGATATGGCTATTTGATTTTCTAAAAAATTGAAATTATTTTTGATCACCCTGTACAATATCTGTGATCTGATATGACCTACGTATAATATGGCAGACTTTTTCTAATCTTGTTACACATTTTAAAGTTTAAAGTGTCAAAAGTGTTAAAGTAAAAATCAATTTAGCTTTACCTCTGCATTTTTCCAAAAGATCAAATATCATAAAACGCGAATAAAATTATGATGGATGGCCACCCTGTATTAAAACTGGTAATACGTATAAAAAGCTACACATAAATATGGTGCTGTTCAGTCCTGCAACTCAACCAGAAACTAAATAATATTCCTCAACAGAGACCGAGAGCAAACGACCGCGACTTTACCTAAAACTCACTCTACCGAAGTTTCTCTCTGTCTTAACCAAATTTTCTCTGATTTGCAAGTCAAATGGGAAACTTTTCGGTCATATCTCCCCGGTATCGAGCCCTCGTTGAAAGGTCCTTATTAGTTTCGAGAACTTTTGTTTATTAAATTTTCTTCGAATAACATGATGCGGTTTGACACATGCATCCTAAAATGGAATATTTAATATCTAAGTTGTTATAGCAGATGGATACCCTAGTGCATGGTTTTTTTTTTCTCTTTTTATTTGGGGTAATTTTGATGTTAAAGCCATAGACAGGCAAAAAGGAACTAAAGTGTTACTTGATCAGTGGCGTACGATATTCTGTTAGCAGATGCCAATACTGAATACAGGGTGGCCCACCATATTCGACACGGTCTATAGCTGGATAAACATGGGGTTTTTAAAAAAGTATGTACTGGAACATATACAGGTCGGATAAGGCCACAGTATAAAATTATTTTAGTCTATACAGGGTGTCTCAAAAAAGTGTGACGTATCAAAGTTATATTTTTTAAATGAAACACCCTATATTTTATGACGGTTTTAGATTCTACTTTAAAAAATAACTGAAGTTTGTTTATAGTACTAAGTGTCTAATTTTATTCGTTTTTGTGATATTTGATTTTTTTGAAAAATGCAGAGGTAAAATTAAATTGATTTTACTTTTAACACTTTTAACACTTTAAATCTTAAAATGTGTAACAAGATTAGAAAAAGTCTGCCATATCATACGTAGGTCAAATCAAGATCAAATATTGTACAGGGTGGTCAAAAAATAATTTCAATTTTTCAGAAAATCAAATACCCATATCTCTCTTATTTTAAATGGAACACCCTGTATTTTTTTACGTCACATGATGACAAATAAAATACTCTTTCAAATGGTGCATAGGTTGCCTATACCTATCTTTTTGTGCTTTTTTAGAAAAATCTATTTTCACAAATTTTTAGTCTAAATGTTTATTTAAATTAAAGTTGGCTGTGACATAGCAGCCATTAATATTTTTCTTAAGAAAATACCAACGACCATTTATTGATTACTAGTGTTTTAGTCAGTTTAAAAGAAATTTCAATGATTTTAAATAAAAACCCTTCTTCTACAACAACAAGATGATATAATACTGGTAGGATGTGAAAAAATTGGTTTACTTTAGTCCAGAGTTAATCCTGAAAAATATTCCAGGAGAAACCATCTGATAACATGAATTGTTGCTTTAAAAATTTGACACAGGGTTTATGGATAATGGAAGAAACGAGTTATAGGTCACAAAATGTCGTCATAAGTGACCAGAGGCGTTATTAGAATTGTTTAAAAACACAAGTTTTATCATTACCACATTCAGCTGAAATAAGTGTTATTGGAAGTAGCATTATAAGCAAGTAATGAATTTGTTTTCTGTGAATTTTAAAAATAGGGGCAGATAATACAAAATCTTTTAATTTTGTGCTTTTTTCCAACAAATTTATATTTTGCAATAACGACTTAATAAATAGGCATAGCTATATCACAGCCTACTTACATTTAAATAGACATTTGGAATAAAAATATGTTAAAACGGAATTTACTTAAAAGTATAAAAGATACGTATAGGCAACCTATACACCATTTGAAAGAGCATTTAGTTTGTCATCATGTGGTGTAAAAAAATACAGGGTGTTCCATTTAAAATAAGAGAGATATTGCAATTTGACTTTCTAAAAAATTAAAATTATTTTTTGATCACCCTGTATAATCTATGATCTCGAAATGACCTACGTATGATAAGGCAGACTTTTCTTAATCTTGTAACAAATCTTAAAGTTTAAGGAGTTTATATTGTTAAAATAAAATTAATTTAATTGCACCCCTGCATTTTGAAAGAAAATCAAATATCACAAAAACGAATAAAATTAGACACTTGGTACTATTAAACAAACTTAAATTATTTTTTATGTAGAATCTAAAACCGTCATAAAATATAGGGTGTTCCATTTAAAAAAATATAACTTTGATACGTCACACTTTTTTGAGACATCCTGTATAGAGAAAAATAATTTTATACTTTGGCCTTATCCGACCTGTATTTGTTTCAGTATTTACTTTTTTAAAAACCCCATGGTTATCCAGCTACAGACCGTGTCGAATATGGTGGGCCACCCTGTATAATATCATCTGTCTATCACCTCCGTTATAACCGAAAATAACGCCGCATCTGTTGACAGGTTTAAAATTATCTGTTTCTGCACCACCAATAACTACTTAATTTAACTATAAATAGTAAAAACTCAAACATATATAAAAGTCCAGTGACGTAAAAGCAAAAAAATACCACCAAAACCGCGAAAAAAGCTTCCAGTACGATTGTAAACAAAGAATTTGGGAAAAGATTACGTCACAAAATTTAGTGAACATAGGCTTAAATGGGATCGAGCGCTCTCTTATTAAAAAGTTTATTTCCTTGGTCAGGGCCAACTAAAAGCCGAACGTACGGCATTCTTAGAATAATTTAATATTAATGGCCCAATGGTCCGTGAGCCAAAGACAGATTTTCGTGATCAATTTTCTCTTAGTTCATAATTTGGAGTTGTTGTGAGCGTCAGCTGCAGGCGATGGTGGAATTATAAAGGGTGCTCCAAAGAAAACATTTATATTTAACTTGTGTTTTTTAAATGGTACACCCTGTATATTAGTTTAGTTTTGGATTAAAGAAATAAAAATAACTAAAATTTTCTCAGCAATAGCTATACCAAAAATGGAAGGTTTTTAAGAAATGTATTTAGGATTTTTGAAAAATTCTTGACAAAATAAAATTTAAATATATCTTACACATACTTGCAAGAATATCAACTGTACCAACAACTACATTGACTTTTACTAAAGAATGACAGGGTGTCCAGAAATGTATGTAATAATAAATATTAGTTTTTGGACACCTAGTATAATTTATAGTAAAAAAATTAAGTGAAGGTAGTTGTACACTTAATTTTCTACCAACCTACATAATGTTCCGAAACACCTCGTATAAAAATACGTGTCTTCGTTTTTATACCTTTATTAACAATGGAACGTATCTATGGTTACAACAACGACAAAATCTTCACTCGTCAATGTCTCGAAGTTTCCAGTACAAAAGTCGAATCTATACTAATCATTCAAAGGTTTTCTGTCGCCCTTTTATAGTAATATGGAAGAGTGAAAGAATGATCTAGAATTTTGAGAAATATCGTGAAAATTCCATAGTACAGGATGGCATAAAAGTTCTCAATAGATAATTCGGGCGGTTTCGGAAACCTTCGAAAGTGATGAAAGAACTTGGAAAAATAAGGTAAATTTTAAATAAATTAACAAACTAAATTAAATGATCCTAACTCCCTAAAATTCTCTAACGTAAACACATTTTTGAAAGTCTGTAACAATAATATAAAAAGTCAAGCTTAAGTATGTGTGGGATACATAAAATTTTGTTCTTGTCATGATGTTTTTAAAAATCACAAATATCTTAAAAACCTTTCAGTTTTGTTATAGGGATAACGTATTATTCTTACATTATTTTTACTTACAATCCAAAAATGAACCAATACACGGAGTGTTCCATTTAAAAATACAAGTTTAATATGTTTTTTCCTGGAGCACCCTGTACAGTTCCACCATCGGTACGCAGCTGACGCTCACAACAATTAATGTACAATTATTTTGAAACATTTTACGAGTTATGGACTGAAAGAAAATAACTGACTAAATTTTGCATCTGGCTTATACAGTCTATAAATTGGTAATGTTTCGAAAAATAGAACTTTTAAAAATAACATTCTTATGCAAACTTACCTTTATTTTTAATGCTTAATAGAAAAGGCCATTGACATAAACTGTCGGTATGGTCAGAAGTGCTAGAGCAGGCAAAATATTCTAGTTGTATTTGTAGCATACAGTGTATCCAAGATAAGGATCCTAAGCATGGGAATCTCAGTACCTATTGGAGATACAGCTTAGGTTAAATTGGAAAAAAGTTGTGTTTTAAAAGCTTATTTACATGCCGTTTAAAAACTTGAAAAATTTTCTTGGCTCTACTGAGATATTTGGAAAAAACGAAAATTTGACTATATCGATATTATTTTTCTGATTTTATTTGAAGAGATATGAAAAAACTAATAACACTTCTTTTTGGCACTTTTTTCGCTACTACATGATGGTATTTTTAGATTTTATAGCCGACGTTTCGTTTTCAAGAAACCATCATCAACTTTATTTTTATATGGCTCGAAGAAAAGTACCTCCTGTATCTGATCCCATTTTTTATTACAAATGAGACTCCCATGCTTAGGATCCTTATTTTGGACACACTATATATTACAACAATACTATTTTATAATGATATTAAATTATGTTACAGATACGGTGAACAGGTATTAACGTCCAAGCATTTGTTTGCAAGGCCCACTTAAAAAACCTTTAAAAAAATAGAAAAAATGCAATTTAGCTTTTACTCGAAATTAAAATATGACATGTGACACATCGTTGAATTTGTAATAAAAATTGGATCAGATACAGGGTGTACTTTTTTCGAGCCATATAACAAAATAAAGGTGAGATGGTTTCTTGAAAACAGAAACGTTCGGTATAAAATCTAAAAATACCATCATGTAGTAGCTAAAAAGTGCCAATAAAAAAGTGTTATTAGTTTTTATATCTCTTCAAATAGAGTCAGAAAAAAATAAAATCGATATAGTCTAATTTTGATTTTTGCCAAATATCTCAGCAGGCCATGAAAATTTTTCAAGTTTTTAAACGGCATGTAAATATAAGCTTTTAAAAACACAACTTTTTTAATTTAACCTAAGCTGTATCTCCAATAGGTACTGAGATTCCGATGCTTAGGATCCTTATCTTGGACACACTGTATAGTGGACTGATTTTATACTGGTTTTTTAATATTCCGATGACCGGCCGAGTGATTTAGCTCGATTCTGTATTAAGGAACGTATCGCCAAGCAATAGATTTATAGTTGTTTTTTAGGGGTAAGTACTTTTATGTGTTAATTTAAAAAATGTATTTTGTAGGTGGGCCATTGATCAAAAGACCATACAAACGAGCCCCATGTGCCTAATATGGATAAAATTTTATCTGAAAAGTCAGTAATGTAAGGCAACAGCTATTTACGTTACTAGACCGGAAAATGGTATTTTACCCCGAAAGGGTGAAAAAAAAAAAAGCATCATTTTGCCAAAATGGAGTCAGACATGGAAAATCCAGATGAAATAATTGAAGCAGCCTTGCCTTATTGTCGTTTAAATATAACTACCAAGAAATTTACACAGTTTTTTTCCGGTCAATTAAAAAAAATTATGTACGATACTCGACCGGAAATAATTTTTACGGGTCTCCTCAAAACAACAACAAACTACTGTAAATGTTTTTCGTCGACCCGTAAAATACCATTTTCCGGTCTAGTGACGTAAATAGGCTATTTTGGGTCCTATTTTGATTTACATCAATATTACGTATCTTTTCGATGTTTTGCAATAATCTTACTTTTAAAATAAAACCCACGCAGAAGAAACTTTGTCGCATTTATCCCTTCTTTGATCTTATCATTTAATAAGTAGCGATTCGCTGCCAGGGTACATTTATTGCAATCTGAAAAATGAATGAACTTTCTTTTTATTTTGTTATATTGTTAAAATGTCTGTCTGTTTCGCTTTAATGCTGAGTTCATTTCCTTGGATTTTTAAGAAAACTGTAATTTAATATTGTTTTCTTTGAAATTTTAGTACGCCTTTACATGGGATATTTTGCTTTAGAAGCAGTTTATATCGGAATTTGTGCATAAAATTCGATACGATAAAAATATTTAAAATTTACTACACGTGTTGTTAGCGCTCTTTGCCCAATGAGTTCAATATAGTTTAAAAACAGGATGTTTTTATAAGAAACTTATGTTTTAGTATGTTGATGTATGAAAAACTAATCTTCATTTGCGTTTTCTTTAGTTCGGTATAACTCTTTTTATTTACAGATATTTCCATATGGTGCGAAGTTAAATAGACATTTAACTAAAAATGTCATTTTTTTGTAAATAAAAATATAAATATTTTGTCTGTATGTAAATTGCATGAAAAACATAACACCTTTCTCTACTCTCTACTAACGTCATCAATGGTGTCTTACAAAAAAAAGGGCAAAGATTTTTTGTTGCAAAATTATGGCCGTTCTACAAAAAATAAAATTATTTAAGTATTAATAAATAAAATATATACAAAAAGTTTAACTTAGGAAGTTCAAACACGGTTGTAGAAAAAATAATATTTAGTGTACACATTGAAAAAAAAAACAGAATCAACATAAACCTGAATTGACAAAAAATAGACACAGTAGGTGATGGCCTGGTGTGTAAAGAGCTGGGTCGTTGGGCGCACAACGGACGTAAGGTGAGTTTGAATCCTGCTGAGGCAAAATCTTTATTTATTTATTATTATAAGTATTATTTATAAGTTGGTCGGAAATTTTCTGGTTAGCTCAACAATAGACGGACAAAGTGCAAAATATATCGACACTGCAGGCCACCAAAGGACCAGGTCGCCGAGCGGCTTCAGTGCACTTGTTATCCCAGCGTATTCTAAGGTCTAAGGTCTACTTTGGGCTCTATTTTGTAACATAAATTAGTGTTAGGTATATTTAAATGCGGACTACATAGTTAGAATTTATTTTAAAATTAATTTATGTTAGAGTTGGGACAGCCTGTATATTAAACAAAAGTTCATAAAATTGATGGAGCATTTCTAAAAGTGCCATTCTCAATACATATGACGGAAAAGTTTAAAATTTGAATTGCAAATACGAAGAAATTTGGTTAGAAGAGGCAAACTTTGAAGGAGTGATCTTTAGGTAAAGTTCGTAGACATTTATTTGTCTTTGATTTCAGTTCATACCTTTTTTATTTAAAAAAATGGCATCAAAACAAGGCCGATTTTTCAAAATTTTAAAAACATAGGTAAATAAATTAAAAACTGGTACCTTTGAGAAAAATTAAAAGCATATCTTAAATTTGTATTAAAAGTTGCTGGAAAAATGGATTATACCAGGTTAAAAAATTATATGCACATGCAGGGTATCCACAAAAGGTGAGATCAAAAATAATAGGGGTGGTAGAGTGGGCCAAAGTAATGTTAGTAAATACTTTATATAAAAAAGTTCTATCGCGCTTTCTTAAAATTAAACATCAGATATTAATTTTTTGCCGTGGTATACGAGGTATGTCAAAAAATGTTGGAAATGTAAATCTTTAAGTTTTTATATTTGTAAGTTATTTTTTATTCTTTAAACATCTTTTTCTTATAAAAAAATCAAAATTGTTAAAAATAAAGGTACTTTTGAGACGTTTTGTTCTCGAGATATTTATCAACAAACTTAAAATTTAAACTAATCCTATTTTTACTATATTCTCCTTTCTTTTGCACACACTTTTTAATTAAAAGCTAAAGTGTTCCACAATAATTGATTTTTACCTTTAAAGACCCATTTTTCTACGTTTTTACATTATTTTTGCATAAAATTACATAGCTTTACTTTGATAATTCCGCAACTATACATACACACGGGGCTTCATGACACACTGGGATTAAAATAATTCAAAGTAAAGCTATGCAATTTAATGCAAAAATAATGTAAATACGTAGAAAAACGGGATTTTAAAAGATGCAAATCAAATATTGTGTGCGCCACTACCTTTAAATCAAGAAGTGTGTGCAAAAGGGAGAATATAGTAAAAAGGATAATTTAAATTTCAGTCTGATATCTCGAGAATGAAACGATTCATAAAATTTTTTTGATATTCGTGATCCAGCGCCCCAATTTTCGTCAAAATCAGGTTGCCGCGGTTTCTAGAAAATTACCGTAATTTTTAATTGTAAATAACTTTCTTATAAACGAAATCGATATTGTTAAAAAAATAAAGGTACTTCCTTCTAAGCAAAATTCGCATTTTTCGACACACCTCGTATACCACTGCAAATAATTAATATCTGATAATTGCATTTTTGGGTTTAAGACCATGCAGAACTTTTATGAAGAATAACTTTTTCTTAAAATCAATAAATAAAAAAAAAAAAATCCACTATGGTGCGAGATTAAGTAGACAGTCTTCAAATTCATTCATAACTATTTATCCAACACTTACATATAATATCTACATAATTGATCAGATTTTGAGAATATAAGTGTACTATAAGTCACTAGTGAGCCAATTGCCCTTTGGCTCACCAATTAATTATAAACTTTAGCTCTAGTGACTTATACTAATTCTTTATTACTTCAACATTTCAAAATACAAAATTTTGTTGCTGGTGTTGACAATGACAAATAACAAATAATGGATGACGTTTTCAAATTATGTTCGATATTATAAACGATTTATACGAAAGTGTTGGATAAGGACACAGCAAGTGAACGTGAGTTATTACATATAAGTCACTTAAGAAAATTACCTCTCTCGCCCTTCGGGCTCAGGGATTAAACTTTCTTGCGTGACTTATGTAATATAACTCACTTATCTAATAAATAACTATAATTTTTGGTAATTTCTTCTATTTATTAACAAACTCAAATTTTAAATAAGGTAACACATAAACTAAAAGAAATAATGGCCAAATCAAAGGTAACTAGACCTTTAGTTCAGTTGATGTCGCGTTTGCTGTTACATTGCATAAATTCATATTTAAATTAATAATTAAAGTAGGCATGGAAACAAAACACTAATTTAAAGTGTGAAAAAAAGTCAAAGTGTGTTAAAAACAAGGTTCCTTTTTTATGTCGTGTATTAAAATGGAGACTTTGCTTTCATATTAAGGATTAAAGAACAACATTTTGTAACAGTCATGAAAAGAAAATTATGTAAATTTAGAACACAGTAAAAGCCATTATTATTTTTTTGAACGATTTTTTACGTTAACGAAAAATATATAAAAGAAAAACAAATTAACAACCCCAAGTCAGAGATTATACTTCGCCTTCTAAGGTTTACAAAAACGAGCTCAAATTCCTAAATTTAATTTAAAAAGACAGAAATAAATCTAAATTAAAAAACTTTTAGGGAAGGTGGTATGTACAGGGCGGGCCAATTGGACGTTTTTAACACGCTTTTATTAACTTGGGTTGTAACTATGTAACGGAATCTTTGAGCCTAATTTTTACCAACTTCCAGCTATTCAATTTCTTTGAAACTTTGCACACGTATCAAGGACCGATGACAATGCAATAATTTAAAAACAGTATCCCGTTAAGTTCCAGCATTTTCCAGGAAAACCGGAAAAGTGAAAAATCGTACGTTCTGGCGGAGGCGCCAGATTAGACAATTGAATAATCGAACTTGACAACATTTGCCGACGGGTTGGGGACCGGGATAAGGTTGCAACACCTTAGTTAAACAAGCGTGCGTCCACCCATAGGAAGCAACCCCTCGGCAAACGACAGGAAGACCGTGGGGTTAACAAGAACCCCCGTTAAACGGGTACAAACCCCGTTACATGCAGACCAACCTGAAACTTGTTCGGAGTAGTTGCGTTCTGAAACCCCATGCAACAGTGAAGCTTTAAATGAAATGATTAGATTACGAAATAGTTCGTGAAACATTTCAATATCACATGACCGCAGAAAACTAATTGATATATCGAACTAAAAAATGAAAAATCAAGAATTGTGTGCAAAAAAAAAAGAAGGAGGAATACTGTGAACTGGTTAGTTCTGGTTAGTTCTGGTTAGTTTTCAATTTCTTTGAAACTTAGCACACGCATCAAGGACCGATGACAATGCAATAATTTAAAAACAGTATCCCGTTATCCTGATTTTAGGACCGCCATCGCCAGGATAAATAAATTCCTTAATAATCGTTTTTAATTATGGCGAATGCGCAAGGAGCAATTGATGCATAACTTGCTGCGTTTTTTTTAATTGACTTTTTCAATTTTATAATAAAAGGTGTAAAATACATAGAAATACGGAGTTCTAAAGGTGAAAATTATGTGGCCACTTTAGCTTTAAATCAAGAATGCATGGCGAAGAAATTTTTTAGTGAATAAACTGGAGCATTTATTTTAAAAAACTAATTGATATATCGAACTAAAAAATGAAAAATAAATAATAGTTTAAAAAACTAAAAAAACACGCTTTTATATGCAACCGAACTAAAAATTAGAAAATAATTTTTCATTACAAAGAGTTGTCAGTCACTTCAGAGTAAAAAGCGTGGGGTGCATTTTACTATTTTTTCATAACTTTTCCCTCATAGATATTTGCAAATAGAATAATTATAACATTTAATATATTAAGCACCCCACGCTTTTTACTCTGAAGTGACTGACAAACTCTTTGTAATGAAAAATTATTTTCTAATTTTTAGTTCGGTTGCATATAAAAAGCGTGTTTTTTTAGTTTTTTAAACTCGAGGCTCAAATTTTAAGTCAAATTTACTAGTGAAAACCGTAATTCGCTATCTTGCGTCGTTTACTCGCTACAGCGTGTTTCTTAATTTCTTGCGTTTTCTTTTATCCTTTATTACTTTTTTAGTTTTAAATATTTGTTCATTCTGTAAGAACATTTTTCTACAGCAACTTTTTATGCAGATTGCAGATATGATTTTAGTTTTTTTCTAGGGTGGCACATTTTTAACTTATTCGTTACTTTGGAAATTGTAAATGGAATACCTATATTTTTTCAGGCTATTTTAAATGGTTACATAACTGTATATTTTTTTACTAATAAACGGTTTTAAAATGTGTTACACTTCATATTTCTTCTTAGCCGCTTCGAGATATTGCATAATTCTTGTGCTTTATTGACTGATATTGGTTGATAGTAGACATGACAAAAGTAATTGTATTTTACTTTAAACAACTTGTTATAACTGTTTATTGTTGATTGCAACGAGAATATTTTTATTAATAGATTTATTAATCGCAAATAGGGTAAAAATAATCCTGTTTTGGTATTTTAAGTTATTTTGTTAATATTTTGCCCTAGGAACTTTTAATCGGGTTTTATTAAAACGTTAATATTTAATGTAACAAACAACAATTATTTTTAATATTTTAGTAAATTAAAGATAACCATGGAAAACAAACAGCTAAAAGGGTTAAATTTAGCCTTCTGTTTGTCTTTCATGAACATCTTTACTTCACCTGTATAGAAAAAATAATGGTTGTGTTTTTTACATGAAATATACGTATTAAGAAAACCTGATCAACATGTTTTTGAGGACATAAATATTAACAAAATAATTTAAAATACTTATAAAATATAATTATAATTGCCCTTATTTGCGTTGTTAAATTATTAATAAAAATGGTTTCCTCATTGCAGTCCATAAAAACAAAAGTTATAACAAGATTGTTTAAAAGTAAAACATAATCACTTTTCATGGCCACTATCCAACCAATATCAGTTATAAATGACAAAATATGCAATATCTCAGAAACGACTGAGAAGAAATATACAGTGTGACACATGTTTGAAAGGTATGTTTTTAACCCAGTTTAAGAGTAAAAATATACCATTTAAGACTTAAAAAGAATCAAAAACAAAATGCACAACCCTAGAAAAAAAAACTTAAATTATATCTGCAATCTGCATAAAAAATGGCTGTAGAAATGTTTTTACAGAATTGTAAGAAATATTTAAAAACAAAAGAACGGATTACAAAGAACGCAAGACTTTAGGAAGCACGCCTTGCAGCGAGTAAACGACGCCAAGATAGCGAATTGCGGTTTCTTTACTAGTAAATCTGAAAATTAGGTCTCGCAATCTCGGCCCAGAGTAACGGTCTGTTTTTTGATTAAATCTGTAAACATACACTAAAATCACTACCAGTACCTCTTTCAAAGACTACATTAAAAAGCACAATGACGATGTATATTTGATTGGCTTGAAACGTTACAGACGGTCATGCAAAACTGTCACATTGGGGAAGTCATGGTTAGTTCTGGTCTTTTAAATCTTTTTTTTAATTTCCTAATAAAACAAATTAAAAACAGATTTAACTAACCAGAACTAACCATGACCCCCAATGGCAATCAATCAAATTACACGTCCCTGCGCTTTTTATTCTAGTCTCTTTTCCACTACAAGAGTAAATTTTGTTAAAGGATGTAATAGCAATGAGTAAACTGCTCCTGGTATAGTTCCAATATTTGTTTAACGTTACACCGATAGGTGGCGCTGGCTCAGCTTTTGTCGCACGAGACAACATACGGCAGAGAGAAAATAATAGTGCCTTTAGTACCTTTCTCTCTTGCGATCCTGACTTAGTTTTTTTATTGGACCACCGCAAAAGTGCACTCTTTCAAATAAAAAGAATAATTTTTAAAATTTACGGAGTAATCGCGTAACATAAGCAAAAAAAACATATGCGGCGAGTTACGAACCTCCCCCGTTTTAAAAATTGGTTAAAAATAAACAAGTTATATTGACTCTGCCACTGCATATACCTTTTTTAAGGTGTTTCTCCATTCTAGAACAATTTACTCAGACAATCCCACATATATCGCTTGAAAAATCCTGGATAAGCTTTCAGTGTTTCCTTTGCTGTGATTACTTATTGGAAAAAATCTCCACACACTTGGAGAAAAACATTAAGAAAAAAGCCTGATATTTGGATCAGGGTGTTATTCTGCTACAAGTTACTTTACAAATAATGTTATTATTTAAGGTAAAAAAGCAGTTAATTTCAAAAGAAAATTATCAAGTTAAATTATATTTTCTATATTTATTACGTTTTGTGATTTGCCAAATTTAACGCACCATATGAAAAACCTTTTTATTATCAATTTGACGAAAAAAAGTTATTCTTTATAAAAACTTCTGCTTGCGTGTAAAGCCTAAAATACGAACATCAGATATTCATTTTTTGCAGTTTATACGAGGTCCATATGTCCAAAAACCTAGGCACCCGGCAGCGTGACAAGCAAAGTTTAAACGCGCCGTGTGTAATATTAAGCCGGGATCCCACGGCGCATGGAGTAGCAGTTCTCGCGCCAAACTTGCCAGTTCACGCGCCGGTGAAAAAGGCAGGCTCGGCGATTTACGGATGACTTCAGGCGCGTTGGATCCCGGCTTTATTCAACGCCACTCCACACGCCGTGAAATCCCGGCTTTACACGAACCACTTGGTGCCATTTTGACCCGTCCCTAACTCAAAATCCATTTAACGTACACATGGAACTACGTTTGTTTATTTATATCTATAAGGACAACTAAAATCCCAAATTTCCTAAAGCTATCTCAAACGGTTTTAAAGATATGCAGGCCCAAAAGTCGTCAATTTTCCACTGACTAGCTATGCCGCTTCCAGATGACTTAGAATGACGAAATTTTGAATCCAGCTCGTTAATTCTGTGTAAGCGTAGGAAAAATATGAAAATAAAGAAAATGGAAAAGGTTTATTAATTGTACCGCTTGAATCGTTCGACAATGCGCACTGTTATTTCTAACGTTTAAGAAAATGCAGACTATAGCATAAAAAAGAAAACTCTGCAACAGAAACGCACTGGAAAGTATTTAATCTAAATACAAAAAAAGTAATGATATCCCACCAAAAACATACATGTAAAAAGGTGAGCCAATGCTTGGCTGTGGGCTTCGCCGCAAAAAAAAATGGAGATCTAAATAAGTGTTAAGTTCTGTACAAAATTCAAATATGTATGAGATCTTAAAATAGGTTGGATTTGACTTGGCTAGTTTTTATCGGAATTACAAAAATATTAAAATAAGTTGAATAACTTTGTAAAATGACTAATGTAATGGAAACTGGCCAAATCAAATCTAACATACTTTATGATCTAACACATATTTAAATTTTGTACAGAACTAATTTCGATCTCTGTTCATTTTGCGGCGAAGCCCACAACCAAGCATAATTTTAGTATCTAACTTGGCACACCTTTTTCCCATTTATCTTTTAAGTGGAATACGAATTTTGCTTAAGAGGAAAGTACCTATATTTTTTATAAATCGTTTTTATATAGAAAAAATGTTAGTTAAAAATACCTTTAAAATAAGCAAATTGTGTTTTTTTTAAGAAAAAACTTTTTAAAATCATTTCTTCTGCAATAACAAACGTTTCTGTGACTTCTCGCTGTCTTGTCGCTTTCTATACATATTACCATAGAGTAAGGAAATTATAAGAGTTATCATGGAATAGCCGATTTAAGGACAGGTCATGCGAAAACTCCCAATATAATTTTATTCGTTTCTCGTTGAAATACCGCCAGTTAGTCATTTCAGTAAGCTTACGTGTCTCCCCACCGCTGATGTTACACGAGGCGGAGGCTTCGACCGACGCATTTAAAGTGTAAACTGGAAAAATGACAAGCCTGCCCGCCAAGCCTGCCGCAAAATCGGTACGAAAATTTTAGCATGCCATGGTTTCTCTTATCCGTAGGTATGTTACTTTTATGATATTACCTACATTTCAAAGTCCGGTGATGGCTTAGCGTGTAGGGCGTTAAGTCGTTGAGCGCCCAACGGACGTGAGGTGGGTTCGAATCCTGCTGAGGCCAAATACTTATTTATAAGTTGGTCGGAAATTTAGTGGTTAGCTCAACACCAGACGGACAAAGTGCAAAATGTATCGACGCTGAAGGCCACCAAAGGACCAGGGCGCCGGAACACACTCTGCCGTGTCCAGCGCAACAGTAGACATGCGGACCCCACTCAGTTGGTTGGTTCAGTAGTGCCCCCTGGGTGAGGACGAGGTCTTAAATTGTCGCTCACAGGACCGTGGTTCGGAACCCACGTTAAGCTGTAGGTCCCGTCTGGCTGACATCACCCAGACGTAAAAAGACAGGGTGCACAATAAGCCGAGCGGCTTCAGTGCATGGGATATCCCGGCCCTATACTAATCTAATCTAATCTATATTTCAAAATAAGTATGCATTAATGTACAAACCTACATTTTCACCGTTAGGGGGCGTCCATAAATTACGAGATATTTAGGGAGGAGGGGGTGGAGGTGAATCTCACCAAATCTTACAATGAGGAGAATTGTGCAAATTCACGTAATCTTTAAGCTATTTTTTGGCTGCAAAATCAATTTCGGTTTGAGAAATGGTGCCTTTTTGCATTCCCATAAGTCTGACGTGAGATTAGGGGTTGGAGGGAAGGGGGTTGAAGAAAATCTTGCCAAATCTCACCAGGGAGGGAAGTCCAAAAATATGAAAAAATACCTTACGTTATTTATGGAAGCCGCTTAACGCATAAAATATAAAAAGAAATTTTTCCTTAAAATGAACAGTTTTAAATATTTAAGTGTTATTTTAAATTATGTGCAAGAATGCAAGCTATATAAAAAATTACTACATTCAAACGAAAATTTAACTTGTTCAATACCGTCAAAAAATGTTTGTGTTTTTAAGGACACAATTTTTAAAATGCGCCTAGCTTGTAAGCTGTCAGCAGAAATTGTTTAATTCTAGCCGCAATAGTCTTTAAAAATATTTTTGTACGACCGGGAGTAAAATACAATTTTACACCCCCATTTGAGGGCGTAAAATTGCACTTTTACGCCCTAGGGCAAAAAGTATCAAAAACGCCCGCACTTGTAAATGAGGGCGTAAAATAGCACTTTTACGCCGTAGGGCAAAAAAGTATAAAAAACAATAATGAAATTAAATAATGCCCATTTTTTCTTTTTTTTTTTTTTTTTGGTAAAACAACAATTTATTTAATTAAACATATGTTAAAGTATACTGATTACAATTTGAAACATTAAAAGCTAAGAAATTTTCTCCTTCCTATAGAGAATGCTTGTATATTAATTTCAGTCATACAAAAAAATATTGTTGGCACGTTTGGCGTAAAGCACTTTTACGCTCACAGCTTATTGTTGCCCTCGCGGAGCTTGGGCAACAACTTTCAGCCGGCGTAAAAGTGCTATTTTATTGGTTTAAAAGTAACTATTGTAATACCTAATACAGGTTATAAAATAATATGTTTAGAGACTATTCAGCTTAAGATTAATCAATTTTAGCTAACAGCTTACAAGCTGGAGGCTTTTTAAAAAATTATGTATAAAAAACAGTTAAAAGTTTTTTGCAATCGTTAATAAACACAAATATCTTTTGTCGGCCTTGATCAAGTTAAATTCTTTTAAGTATACCTTTAGACTAATGTCAGTTCTTTATATAATTATTTTTGTCATTTACTTTTTTCACAATAAAACACTAAAAGTTTTCTCAGCGAGTAACCCCAAAATATCAAGAAACTTTCGAACTTGTCAAGAACTTGCGATGAAAAGAATCCCTTCCGACACATATCCAATGTCAAACGAGCTACTTTCCTATATTTTAACCCCCGTTGGACGTCAGCGGGCGGCAGATGGACATATGGGGTAATGTTTGTTTGTTACAGGGTGAGCGAAGAAGATTTTTATATTGGCGCGAGCCGATCATGCTGAAACAGCTTTTATAACTTAAACTCAGTTGCGTAGCTAGGCGTTGATTTTTTTAAATATCTTGAAAAAAAATTGAATTTTCTATAAATAAAATTATGGTTTTGATTTCGTGCAATTATCTTAATTTGTTCTCAAGATATTTGAAAAACAAACATTTGACGGTGTATTTCAAAAGTGCATTTCACCCCTTAAAAGTACTAAATGGCCGTGTCTTTTTATTTTTGATGTACACTATAATTTCATGGACAAACGCCGTGCATTTGGTTACAAATTCAAATTTAGTTAGTGTTTATTAATAAATTAAAATAACTTTGAAAACAGTAATAGAGTTCGCGCAAGTATTATTTTTTGATGTATAACACAATCTTGTTGCAGCACAGTGATTATACTACTCTAATTCTTTGTTAAGCTGTGACTACCCTGTATTGTTTCTTGTCGCAGTGGGCGTTACCACACCGACAGTTATCGAAGCTAGAGTTTTGGCCGATATTTTCCTTTACTGTCAACAAGGTTGATAGAGGGATAAACTAAAGATGAAAAGTTGTCTTTAATAAGGTTGCTATAGTATGTTATATTTTAAAGCCATCTGTTTGTTCATAAAAGTAGAAAAAATATTTATATTCAATAAAAATACTACTTATCGTAAAAATTGCATTGCATTGCAAGTCGTACTCGTGGCATGATATACGAGTACTTTTTAATCGGTTTTACTTAACTTGACCTGTTTATTATGGGCTATTTACTTGTCATTTATTTGTTATTTTTTAGGTCAAATCTACTAATTGGAATTTGCCCCACTTCCTGACGACCGATTGATATGAAATTTGTTACACACTC
>JACEGR010009653.1:0-24777 GCA_014170235.1 Listronotus bonariensis
CTGTTGCCAATGCGCGACGCGATCTTTGACCGTGTAGGTCGATTTACCCATATTAAAAGGTCTGGATCACGCCGCGAACGCAGCTTGTCATCCTGAATTATTTTATTACTAGATCCAGGGGTAGCCGGCCTAAATGGGTACACCCCACTGAGGCTGTCATCAGATGCGACGCTAAGCGTCTCAAAAAATTTTACCTGATCTGCTACCCTACCTGGTCCTACCGGTCCAGACCGGGTTGCCTTAGCAACCTCTCCCGGATTCCCGGACGTTCCTGTTTGGAATTCTTCCTGCGTGGCGGCCTTAAAAATCTGATCACTAGCTAAACCATTTAACATTGAGAAGCTGTCTGACTCATAGGAATGAGTCATATCGGGGGCAGTCACATTTATGGCCTCTTGAAGAGGCCTCATCCCGTAGGATGAGGGGAAAACCCGCCTTCCACCCGGCGAACCTGGAATTGTGTTCGCCGCCCCAATGTGACTGGAATTATTTAAAGGGGAGTCGTGCCGGACAGAGTAAAGTTTGTTTGGGCTAAATTAGCCTCTGATGAATAACGATGCATGCTTGGATTAAAGTTATTTTCCATAATGGAAATTAACAAAGAAAATTTTTATATATATGGAATAGGCACTAAGAACGAAATTTCTGGACAGTCGGTCCTTAAGGGGATAAGAAGGGAAGTCCTTACGTTTTTTATAGAGCTCTTTACAATAGAAAACTTAAAAGCTAATATATACAATGGCTCTATAAACTAATTATTTTAATTTCGCCCTAGCAAACTAACTTTGCTAATGCCTAAAACTTTTTAGCACCTAAAGTCCTAATTGTGCTTATTTTAATTGTTTTTCACTATCGCGGCACTAATGTTTTTGTGGCGGGTTTCACTTCTAGTGTTTATGATATGATCACTCTTGGGTTAATTGTTTATATAATTAACGAGTGATCGTTAATTGTTTGAATTAATTTTTTATGTTAATTATTTTTAACACAATAACAATAATCAAAATCAAACAAAATTGAAAGCTTTTTGCTTTTATATAACGAGCTATACCTCTAGATAGCTAAGTTATTAATCCAGTTTAGTCTAAGACTAAATAAAATTTAAATTAGTCTATTAATTAGAAAAGTAATCAATCTAAGTAATTAACGAATTTTGAAAACGGCTCTTAAGTGTAATCAAACACAAAATAAAGAAGCTTTCAATCTTCAGAAATACAAAAAATTAACACTTAGAAACTAAAGACTAATTAATAAAAATTTTAATTTTAAAATTAGCACTAAAATGGCTAATTACAATAAAATAAGATTTTTAGCTGATTATATGTCTTATTAAAGACTTAACAAATAATACATAAAAATAAAATAGAGGAAAAAGAGTTTTTCCTAACAACTAAGTTTTTACAATTAACAAACTAATTAAAAAATGTCCAATCAGGAACTTTATAGTTATTTATCTGATTTCTTCGGACTGCACGGCTTTTAATTAGCAAAAAATCAAAATCAGCAAATCTTAATGTCTTTGAATGAAAGTACTGTAGGTGCCGGGGCGTGCGAACCAGGTCTTGACTTTTCTGGAGCAAAATCACTAACAGATTGATCAATTAAGAAATTATCATTGGCTTGGCGGTTTTTAAGTAGTTTTTTGAGATCTATCCCAAACTAATCTTCCGGACTGACCAACAATTATGGACCAGCTGAATTTCGTAGGGGCTCGGAAAAACTTAGAAACGGATTTTCAGAAGAAAGCTTTTTACCTAGGAACGATAGAGCACTATCCCAGTTCCTGAGTACGGTCGTAGGCAGATCACGTACTCCGCGGACTTTCTTTTACCTCTTAATCACCCGTTAATTAAACCGCGTCGCGATATCTTCTTAATTAGTTTTTACTTCTTCAGAAAAGGAAATTCTACCAAATACCAACTGGCTTTTGAAATAGAATGGCCAATTCACAAGTGCTAATCCTTCTTTTCACCTAGTATGTGCAAGTCTAGGGTATATTATGAACGATTAACAGGCGCACCGATCAGCAATTGAGGCCTAAAACGCACTTAGGGATGCTGAGAGATTTTTTATAAGTCTCGATGTGACGTGAACTAAGTCTAGACAAAATCTCTTGTCTTCCGTAAAAACACGGTCTTTTTATATTTTTCCGGCGGGTTCCGAAAGCCTAAAAGTGGTTCTGACCAATCGCGAAGCAGCTTATTTCACCCCGAAATGAATCTCGCGACGGCCCTTAAAAATCGCAAATTTTGAAGATTTTGTTGATGTCGCGACCCTTAAATCTTAATTTACTCGCGACCCAATTAACGTAGAACCCTTTGCGATACCTTAAAATTTAGCTTTAATAAATCCCTATCTAACTCCCAAACCTTAATCCAAACCCTCTATAAATAAAATTTTCCCAGCGGTTTTCCCGCGGAGGGACGCTTTTTCTGGAGCATTTTTTCCAGTAATTAATTTATAATGGCTTTATTTAAAGCCCTAGGAAGCCAAATGAGATATTAAAATATAGGTAATTCCTAGATCTATTAGTATAAAAATTAGAAAGAAAATCTATTCAGTAGTTTTCCCATAATAAAAGTTTTTTCAAAATATTTTAAAACGTTTGCGTGACACAAAATTTGGCGGCCTGAGAATTTTTCGACCAGTGAATGATTCATGGGTACGCCTCCTAATGACTCACGCAAATTGCCTGATTTCAATATTTTGGCATGTTTTTATTAATTATAAAAATTCTAATTAATTAAACTGGGGTTTGTGATTGTTAGAAGGTCGGTCATGTTGGGGACTTTTAATTTACAAGAAAGCAGGCCGATGTGAGCGCTCTGCTTGAAATCCCAGATAAAAATGCAGTGGGTACACTGCTTACGATTGTTATCCGCGGTGTTCCTGCTTATTCCCTTAGGAATAGCCCCGGCGCTCTGGACTGCCGGGAGGCTTCCCATGTTGCCTGCGGTTCCGGCTAGCTCATTTGCAGGCTCCATGAGACTCTGTTCGCGAACCCCGGGAAAATTCTGAGGGCTTTCGTTGGTTGCAGGTTCGAACCCTGCGGCGGCATTGCCCTCTGAGTCCATCTGTCCAGCGTTCCTGGGCGGCAGCACCCGTTTAACAGGCGTGCGCGACAGCCCTGGCACCATTCTGTCGGTTTCTGTCCTTTCTGCTCACTTGCCAAGGGTATCTCCTCGAAACCCCAAGTTGCGGGGTTATTAATATGTCCGGCAACTCTTCTCCACTCGGTTTCCGACTCGGCAACTCTTCTTCCCCTAGTTTCTATCCCGGCAACTCACCCTAACTCCGAAAGGGCACTGGCAACTCCCTTTTCACGTTCCTTGGGTTCCCTCAAAAATGCTGACCTGTCAGCTCCTTCAGGTAAGTACTACCTCCTCCCTGTTGACCCTCCTAAAGCTCCCTCCAGCTTATTGCAAGGTCTGCAATCCACCTAGGGCTCTACACCAGCAACCTGGACTCCTTGCATCCGTCCTGAGCTTATCCGCAAAGTCCCTGACTTGCCACACCTCTTTCCAGGTGTCCACCGCTCCCTCGACGTCCTGATGCCCCCTCCGAGTCTGCGCTAGCTTGGCTGCCCAAGCCCCCTTTTGTCCACGAGTCCCTTTTAGGTCAACACAGAATCCTCTAATAAACGTTTAATTACGTATATACCACTAGTATATTTTTAGTTTATTTCTAACCTTTAATATAGGTTAAAATGTCCGCCTAATATAGGTGTATTAATATTGCAGTACTATCCAAATTTTAGACGTTGAAAGTATACGTTTATTTATAATATAAAATGAGCAATTAAAAAGCGGTTTCTAATAAACCCTATAAATTGGTATATAATATACAAAACTGTAACGTTTACTAAACACGTTAAAAAGTCTTAAATTTTATACGTTTATATTTAGAATAAATTTTACGTTAAAAAAGCCATATGAAATAAATCAAATATTGACGTATACGAAAAACGTTTATTTTGTATGTATAATATAGGTATATGTATTAGGTAATACATTCGTTTAGGCTTACTAAATCTAAAAAAAAATAAAATAAATAAAATAACAAATTCTCAAATCAAAAGGACGCAACTGGTAACACTTAACACTGCACTCTAATAAATAAAAGTAATAAAAAACACAACAAAAACTGTATAGAACATAAAAAAACAGTTGAAACTTAAAAAATTCTAGAATCAAACATAATAATAGAGTCTTTCACGTTTTGGCATTACGGTATCGCTGTTTGGACAGTTTAAGCCAATCTTGGCATGCCTGTCCGATAGCTTTGTCTGTGAGTTCTCCGACAAATGCAACTCCCTGCACCTGGTCCTTACCTTGAAATGAAATTTTGACCGCTTCTGTAAAAAAGAAAACCCAAAGTCACTAAAAAGTACAGGTGATCTTAGTGTTTTTTGCATAATAAATTAATTGTTAGGGTAGATTAAAGATACGCCCAAACCAACGCGGGATGCGGGAACGGGACGGGGGCGAAACGGATGCAGAACCTATTTCTACAGCGGGATATGAATATATTTACACCAACGCGTTGTGAATACATACATATATCCCGCTGTAGAAATAGGTCCCGCATCATAAAACAATACTCCTATATCCATGAGGAATATTTTGTGTCCAAATTCGTCCCGCTCCCGTCCCGTTCCCGCATCTCGCGTTGGTTTGGGTGAACCTTTAGCAAGTGCGGTTTAGTAAAATGTATTTGAAATTACCATTCAGTGCTTTGCATGTCAATGTCTCCTTAAACGAATGCTTCCTAGGTTGGCCTAATTAGTGGTGATTCAATGGGGAACTTTCCTCAATTTTTTTCTGAATATGATAGAGGATAAAAAATAAATGAACACGTGTTTTATTATTTGTTTAATTTTAAGGTCTTTATTGTAATTGATTGGTTTTGTTTGTATTATTTTTTAGGTCTGATGATGCTCTTAGGAGCGAAACACATGTCACCATTTAACGGTTAATTAGTAAAAAAGTGTTAAGACCGAGACTTTTTGTTGTTTTCTTTTGATATGTTATAACAGGTCTCTTTGAGAATATGGACGACTTCTTTCAACCCAAACATTTCTAAGAAAATTAAAAATAATACTAAAATAGTACACAATACACATAAATTAAAGCGTATATATTAGACGTTTATAAATGGTGTATTAAAAACGTATAATAGACCATTAAATAACCAAGATATATTTCAATAATTTTTATTTTAGTGTACTAAAAATTAAAACAAAACAGAGGTGTAAGGTGTGACATTCACCTAATCCAAGTGTTTGAGCCATAATCATTCCTTATAAATAAGGTATAATAGGGGTTGAGAGATCAAAACGAAAATTTCCGCAACAGGTTCAGCGGCCATTTTTGCCGACTTCATCAAATAAAACATCAACAATTCTTATCTAATATTATATGTAATATGTATAACTATTGAATTGATATGGGCGCAATTAAAATAAAGGTAAAAAGTAGGTACTTACTTTATTAGCAATCGGAAAAACAATGCACTGCACAATATTTTACAACAAGAAACATGAAGCCGGCTGACGTTTTGTTTAGCGGCTTTCGGCGGCCATTGAATCTCATAAGTCACTTCGAACTTGGTTAGTTACAAAGCCGAGGAGAAAAGCGACTGCCGCGCATCACGTGTCGTTATTGTAAGGCTGTTATTGGCTGTTATTGGAATAATGCCGAACGGATGAGTAAATTTTGTAGATTATTGGTACGTTTACTTTTAGGGAATTTTAGACAATATTATTTATATACAGCACAAAGTCAAATATTTGCAAATATTAACATCAAATTAAAATTATAAAAATATTATTACTAAACCAATGATATTGTCATAGGAGAATGATAATAATGATTTTAAAGCAATAATAGTTAGTTTTATAATAAAAAATAATCTATAATAGACGTCGATTATGCTTTAGTTTCACACGTTGAAATTTCAGTAAGAAAAAAAAAAACGTTTTTAAAATACTCGAAAATAAGAGTGTTTCATGAGATTATCATTAATAGTTCCAAACTATAAACATATTTTTGTGCATTTTTAAAACACGCACATAAATGAGACCATAATATAAAGTAAAATATTTTTAAAAATTTTATGATATTAAAAGATGATATGACATACGTTGAATATACGATTAAAATATGCACGTGTCTAAAAAATGTTTAATAGAGGTGTAATAAATATACCAAAATCAAAAATACACGACAATATCGTTTAATAAACGTTTATTAAACGAAAAGGCAAATTCTTGTGTTGCTGTAACATTAAACAACTTTGGCGATATAAAAAAAACACACACATAAATGTTAAAAATTTAGATACTTCTGATGTTTTTCGGGGGGTAGTTTCCTCTCCTAACATTTTTATTTTAAGGACAAAAACAATCGATTGACTAAAGACACTGTTACATTTAAATTTTAAATGGCGCCACCATTATATTTTATTTTATTTAGATAGTAGAACGAAGAAACGAAAACTTAAAAGGATTTTACAAATTATCCGTTATTACATTGCCAAATTATTCTGGCGTATAACTAAAGTAAAAATTACCTCAGTTATTATTGCTTTACTGAAACTTTTTAAGCAATGCGACGTGACACGTATGTTTGATTTAAGCTAAAATTAGGTCTCTTTGGTTTTTGATTAACAGTAACATGTAAAAAAACAGTTGTTGAAAATGGGGTATAAGAATATTTATAAAATAAATAAATCCCAGTTGCAGTTGAATTAAGCGGCAGTTTATAAATAAAACTACGAAATACATCTAATTTGTCTTTTTATTAAAAGATAGTTATGGGACATAAATCTTTGTTCTCATTACTTAGCAGATGCCATTTCTCTATTTGCGGCGCTGGAGTACAGCGGCGCGGCCACTCTTCTAACTTTGGCCAGGGATGGAAATTTTAAAGTGGCATGAAACGTTTATTTTACTACCTGATTAAAAATAATTTTGTTTTGAGTATACGATAGCCACAGGGTGTTTCCCTAATTGCGGTGAAAACATGGTCCAGGAATGTGCAGATAAATGTCTGATTTTTTTTTTCTGATAAACTAAGCAAGCTACTTAAAAAATATGAAGATAGGGTGAGGTAAGGTATATTCGTGACAATTTAAGGTTTTTGATTTATCAGAGTAAATGGATTCAATTCTGAATAGTAATAATATTATAGAGAGAAATACCTACTAGTTGGGAATAGGCTGCTGTTACGATTTTTAATAAAAAGTTGGCAAAAATAAATAAAAAAATTAACAAAAAATCTTGTTTCGGTGCGGTAATTTCGTGACATGGATATTTAATTTCGTGATAGAGGTAAGGTAAATTCGTGATATTGCAATTATTGCATTAGAAAGATTTGTAATAAAAAATAAAATAAGTTGAATAAATAAAAAATATATTACAAACATTAAAGTAAAGAAAAATTTAAATAATACTGTGATACTTCTACTTATAATACATTAATTTAGGTGCAACTTTTCAGTTCTCATCAGAATAATCATCATCAGTATCTTCATTGTTACCACACATATCGCACATGAAAACATCCTCTTTGGCATCAGAACACTGGCACTTAACGTGGTATGGAACAAGGCAGTAAGAGCATTGGACCCACATGGCCCCGTTTTTTTCTTAACATCTACAGAATAACTGCTACCACACATTCCACAGTCCCAGTCATCATCCTTAGAACCCGTTGAAAGCGTTTTCTTAGATTTTCGGTGAGCTGTGTCTGGCGATTTCGAAGGAATCATGGGGGTTGGTGATGTGGGAAGACATGATGACGTGGATGGTTCATCGACTGATGAAGAAGGCACATTAGTTTGTAAATTGAGGCACTTGGCTCTTGAATCACGTTTCTTTCGATTGGGTTTTGCAGTAGAAGGCTTTGTTGGTAGAGACAATATGTTGCTAATTTCAGAGCTTGATTGACTGGGAGCTGCTGCAACATTATTAGCTGGTATCTCGACTGTCTCGTTAGCAGTTAGTAAAGATGGCGCTAGCGCTTCCTTAGGAATTGCATTTCTATCAAAAGGGCATATTCCTGATTTTCTAAAAGCATTTAGAATGTTTGATGCGGAAAAACTTGAGATGAACGCTGGATTTAATATGGTATGAAAGTTAGTTCTGTTAGGCTTCTCAGCATTTTCTTTCATAAAATCATTTAAGCTTCTTGCCCAGTGAGCTTTTAATGATTTATAAACGCCCACATCTAGCGGCTGTAACAAATGGCTAGTGTGGGCCGGAAATGTCATTAAGTAAATACCATTTTCTGATGCAAGCGATATAACTTCCGGATTAATGTGTGATGCATGTGAATCCATTAGTAAAATAACCGGTCGAGCAGGTGGAATTGATGCAATGAAGAACCGAAACCAGTCCAAAAAGATGTCACTGTTGATCCATCCTTTTGGAGAAAGCTTTATTTGCGCATTTGGCAGGCAGTCACGCTTTAAATTGTCGTTCCAACGGACACCTTTGAAAATAATTAAAGGAGGAATCCATGTTCCATTGGCGCAAATACATCCCATCATGGTTTGAGACTCCCCTCTGTCGGCATATGCTCTTTTGTAGACGTAGCGCTTTCCAATCGAAGTTACTACTCTATTTGGTTTGACAACATAGGAAAGTCCAGTTTCGTCGCAGTTCCACAAACGATCGGGATTATTTTGGACTCGAAGCCTAACCATTAATGCTTCCAATTTTGTATAAAAGTCCTCCATTATTTCAGGGTTGGACATTGAGGCTCTATAAGCAGCCAGGTTTTCAGGAACACGAAGCGTTAAGTTAAATCTTTTTTATATTGAGTCCACCACCATTTACTAGCGGAATCATTTGCTACATTAAAGAAATTATCCCTTCCAACCTGTTTGGCAAGTTCATGAGCTATTTTTCTTATCATCTGAACTGTTAATCCAAAACCGAGTTCTTGCATTTTTATAATGTAATTAAATAATTGCGTCTCGAGTTCTGCTGTAAGAGCAAACGGCCTTCCCAATTTGGCGACTTGGCGATTATCACCTTCATTTTTTGTTAAAAATCCTTTAGTGTGCTCCAGGGGATACCACTTTGTTTACTTGCCTTGTAGATTGACATTTTCTCCTCTGTCACAAGTCTTGCAGCTTCAAGCAATTCAGATATTTCATACTGGCGATACTTTCCCTTAGTTATTTTAGGCATCTTAATACTGAAAATAAAGACATAGGTAAGTTCGTGATATCCTGGATGTTAAAAAATCTAAGGCATATTAATTAACTAATACATAAAGTTTACTAATTTATTATATCTATTAGGAAATGACGAATAACAGCTGACAAAATTCACAGCGAACAAACGAATAAATTTTCCCGCGCAAAGGAACGTTAAAAAACGTAAGAAAACCGTCTCACGTCTTAAGCAATTACAAAAAACGAATGTCAAAAATTTCTTGTATGACTTCGCAGAGTAGTTAGGCAACTTATAGTCAACAAAATACGCTAATTTTAAGACCTTACCTTTGCAACTTCCACAAAAAATAAACAAACAACAAGCACGCACAATTTACTTATTTCCGGCATTAGGAAAAACAGCACTGTAAAACAAATAGTTTTGTCAGCCGTCAGAAAGATGGCGCATCTAAATTTGCAAGTGCGTTCCTTGTTGCCACGTCTTTCGACTACACACGGCTAGAAAACTGCTGCTCTAACGCAATAGGCAAGATCGTGGCAGATTATTAAAAATCTATCACGAATTTACCTATATCACGAATATACCTTACCTTACCCTACATAAAGTTGTATTTTAAGGTGTTTCTTTCCGGGAAAAATATGTGGCGTGCATTTTTTTGTCAATAACATTTGCAAAGATGGTCACTAGTCTTACAAATTAAAATTAGTTTAGGACTAAATTACCTGCCTGTTTTAACAAATACCACAGCCAATTTTTATTAAAATCAAATAAGGCGTATTAAAGATATTAATAAAAATACGATTTTTTTTAAATTTAATATCTTGGCTCAGAAATATGCCCATAGATTTTCTTACCGCAATTGGGAGTTAGTCTGTATATTTGAATCGTTTATTTCAATAGCGGACGTTTCGAGAAAATCAATAAAAACGGATTAGTTATGTCCTGAATCGTATTTACAGTACCTTCCATTATTACAAAAAATAAGTATTGTATTTTATGTTTGAGAAACAAAAGCTGGGTTAAAATGCGGCTGCTACCTTTTGAAACAAAGGACATATTTCTAGATGCAACTTAGTTGCTGCAACTAATTTATTAAAATAAACCTTATTTCTTAAGTATTTTGAGGATATATTATGTTGCTGTATGCTATTTTATATTAGTAATTTTTATTTTAGTATTTTAAAGATGTCATAAACCTTTAAATTCAAGTAACGTAGATGTGTCGTAAAAGTATTGGGAATGATTTATTATGAAAAGACGCTTAGAGAAGAAAAATAATGTATTTTTTTATTATTTCGACACTTCCATTAAAAAGTAACCATTTTAATCAATCATTAAAATATGTAATTTTTCCAAACTTGGATATAAAAATATCTATTAGTTACTTTGCGCTTTGCGCTAATACATAAAGAGGTAAAGTTTGTAACTTTGTTTGTGAGTTTGTGGGTTTGTTTGTTTGTAGCCGCTAATCTTCGGAAGTACTGAACCTATCATAAAACTTCTTTTACAATCAGAAAGCTACACTCTTTAGGACTGTTATAGGCTATAATTTATCATAAATAAAAAAAAGTTTAGATATTAACGCCCATCGAGGTCCAACCAATACTATTTTGGATAAACTATAACTAAAAATCAATATTGACGTTACTATTCTCAACGGATTTTAATGCGTTTTTTTTTAAATAGATAAAGTGATTTAAAAGAAAGGTTTACATATACAGAGTGTTTAAAAAAAATTGTTAACATTTAAAATTCGGTATTGACGTTACTATTTTCAACGGATTTTAATGTGGTTTGTTTTAATAGATACAGTGATTCAAGAGAAAGATTTACATATCATAATACATACAATAATATCCAAAAAACATATACAGAGTCTTTAAAAGAAAGTTTACATTTAAAATTAAATATTGATGTTACTATCCTCAACGGATCTTGATGCGTTTTTTTAATAAATAGAGTGATTCAAGGAAATGGTTTATATGTATTATAATATCCAAAAACTATATACAAAGTCTTTAAAAAATAGTTTACATTTAAAATTAAATATTGACGTTACTATCCTCAACGGATTTTGATGCGTTTTTTAAATAAATAGAGTGATTCAAGAGAATGGTTTAAATGTATAATAATATCCAAAAAACATATACAGAGTGTTTAAAAAATAGTTTACATTTAAAATTAAATATTGACTTTACTATCCTCAACGGATTTTGATGCGTTTTTTAAAATAACTAGAGTGATTTAATAGGAATGTTTATATGTATAATAATGTCAAAAAACATTTACAAAGTGGTTAAAACATACTTTACATTTAAAATTTAATATTAACCTTACCATTTTTAACGGATTTTGATCCGGTTGTTTTTTTTAATAGATAGCCCGATTTAGGAGGAAGATTTATGTGTATAACAATATTTAAAAAAAAACATGGAGATAAGAGTTTACATTTAAAATTTGATATTACTCAACGGATTTTAATGCTGTTTTTTTATAGATAGCATGATTCACAAAAAAGGTCTATATGTAAAATAATATAAAAAAACATATACAGAGTGTTTCAAAAAATGTTTTACATTTAAAATTCGATATCTCTCAACGAATTTTGATGGAGTTTTTTAAATAGATAAAGTGATTTAAGAGAAAGGTTTATATGTTTAACAATATTCAAAATAAAGATATACAGAGTGTTTAAAAAAATAGTTTGCATTTAAAATTCGATATTGACGTTACTATTGCAATTGAAAAAAGTGTTTTTAGGAATTGTGTACGGGTATCTATGGTTTGTAAAAAAAATAAATAAAAATAATTGCCACGCAGGGTGGGTCAAAAAGATGTTATATTAAAAAACCCTTAAAACTAATGTGCACTCTAACTATGTTATTATTCCATTTAAAAGTTTACAAAATTGCCTGAATATGCCTAAAGATTTGCAAAATAATTATTAGTATTTAAAAAAATATTATACAGTACTAAAATTTTTGTATTAAGTTTCTTATCAGTATTTAACGGACCTTGATGCGTTTTTTTAAATAGATAGAGTAATTCAAAATGAAGGTTTACATACATGAATATTTGTATATAATAATATCCAAAATCTTTACGGTACAGGGAAGGGGAATTGATTTACCCCGAATTTAACGAGTGCAAAGCCGCGGGCAAAAGCTAGTATTATATACAGAGTGTTTTTAAAGTTAAGTTACTTATTTTAACAAACTATAGAACTTGTAAATACAGAGAAGTTAATTTACCCATATACGCTTCTATAGTGTCAGCTTATTTAAAACGTTCATAGGCAAGTTTGCGCAAAAAAAAACCACTAGATTGCATATTCCTAAATCACTTAATAGTCAAAAGAAAATTCATCCTGTTCAAATTAAATATACATATTATATTTAAATACATCAACAAATACTAACTTACCTTATTTTGTTTCTATGTTTTTTTGTTTTTGGGAGACCTCTTGTTTCTAAAAATTAAATTTCATAGCAAGTAGGAGCTAATTACACAAAAAATATTAGCTCACTTTTTCCCAAATAGAATAAACCCAAATCCAAAAATATATGGTTTTACTTTTCTGCATTATACAAAGGACCACAGATAAGACTGCATATTTCTATATTGGCAAGGTAAAAAAAGAAACGAGCTATCATGTTACTATTTAGTTACCTGTATATAAAAACGCGGGCTTTCTTAGATGTTATGAAAACATACATTTTTGTCCACATATCGACGCACTATACGCTTTAGATTGTTTTCTTTGCACGCGTTGCCTGTGAACTCTTTGACTAACTTTATACTGTTTAAAAATATCCGAATATAACCGTTATTACCAACTATTAAAAACGTATTACGGTTGCTGCATTTTACTTTAATTGGCGTAAGTTAATAAAGTTAGTATTCTCAAAATATTTTTTAAGATCCTGTGCCATATTTATTAAAAATTATGCACTGTTATACTAATTATTAGTCACCCACGGTACCTTCGTATTTAGGCCTTTGACCTTCGCGGATTGTCCAAAGATAAAAAAATTATTGATCACTGGTATAATTAAAAAATGCGCGCTGTAACTCGAATGACAAGACTAAACCTTTAAAAGGTAATTTAGGGTTGGAAAATTATTCCAATAAAATCCTATTAGAAATAACCTACTCTGAATTTTACCGTTATTTAGTTTAAAAAAAAACAAACACGTAAATATAGCTTTTTTACTACAAATCCAATGGTCTAGGGTTGGCTTTTGAAATTCTGGGCTAAGTTAGGTTTGGCGCGATTATAAGTTTCAAGGCTTCATAAGGAGTTTAAGGTAAATATTTTTTAAGAAAAATATGGTACGCCACTGTATTTTTCTAAAATATATATATTTTTTAAATCCCCGTTTAGTTAAAAACAAATTTTATTTCTTGATTTTTTTGTAGTAGGTACGATTTTCGCGTAAATAAATATAAACCATTTTTTGGCATAGTCAATATGTACTCTTATTTTTTTATTTGAACTTTTCTTACTGGAGCATGTCCAGTAAGAAAACCTGTGATTATTCTTAGCTGATTCCTACCAATTTTAAATAGTTCTATGGCTGGTTTACGCAAGGTTCTATGCTGTATGTTTTTTCATGCATATATTAAAGAAGTCTGGACCTAGTTTAAAATCACACTCTAAGAAGCACTCTTCGGTCTTCGGACTCCAAGGAATGGTTATTACCCAACATATTATTTTGTCGTGGCTGCCCCCCTCACCAGTTTGTCTGCATTTTTTTGCCTCGAATTTCGCAACGCCCGTGTTTTCACGTCAACATAAAAATGTTGCGTCATGCTAGTTTCTCGAGGCATGCCAGGACCGTTCTAGATCAGACCTTGGGGTTGAATAGTGCTCAAGGAATGCTTAATAGTCAGTTAGGATGTTGATAGTAAAATCTGTGCAAGGCCTTTAATTTTTAATCGCAGCACATTGTAGAATTGCAGAGATCTTTGTTTAAAATACAAAGGTGTGGTTTCCCAAAAAAAAGTCAAACGATTGTTTTCCATGTCACTATAGACACATGCTCCTAAACCTTCTTGGGGTTTGGATTCGAGGTTTATCCTACAAATTATCTAATTTTAATTATATTAAGTTTCTATTAATAATCTCCGTTGTTTATTTCTTATAATTTTGGCTAAGAAAAACAAATATGAAAAGGCAAAAAATTGTTCAAATTTTTTTGATATAATGATTAATGATTTTTATTATGCTAAATATAAATTACATATGCAAATTGTTTCAAAACAATTTAAAATAAAGTAAATTTTAGATGCCTATTTTTATAAAAAAAATCAGGAGATTAAATTTACGATCAGCGACAGTTATAGGTGTCTTTTGGCCTTTTCTTGTAAGTAACCATTAGAGCTTCCTTACATTTAAACCAGCAGTACTCCGCTAGCATTGCTTCATTTCAGCGACCCGGTGTATTCGTTCTATAAGGGAAATATCTTGATGGAACCTTTCGGCATATCAATCACTGACAGTTCCACAATTAGGTGGAAAAAATCGAGATGAAAGTAAAGAAAATAAATTTTTAGGGACATGTTATATACGAGTTAATGGTATTTTTGTAAGAGCGTTATGATCCAAATGCGGTTTTAATATCTTTTTTTTTTTAATTCACAAATAACTTCTTTGAGAGCTTTCCAAACTTCCATTTTTGGTCTTTCCAACAAAATTAAATCAAACGCGAGATGTAGATCAACTAGTTAAAAAATTTGGGGAGCAACAAAGATACCTTTCAGCGCGATTTATATGTATTTTGACAGTTAAGAGATTAAGAAGTGTGCCAACATGAAAAATCGTTTTTTTTCAAAACAAACATACAGAATATAGAAATTATTAAAGTCACTTGTATCTTTAAAAGTAAAGCTAAATCAAAACTTTTTATGGTATTATTTTAATTTAGCAGATAAAATACACAAAAAAGGCTATTTGTCAGTCCGAAACATTTCATTGTTGGGCATTGTTATTAATAATTAATAAAAATTTAAAATTTATATGTGTTTTGATAGTAATTAAAATTTTTAAGCATGTTTCTTTACTTATTAACCTGTTAATAAAATTAATTGTATTTAACTATCATTTTGGATGTTTTTGGTTCCATTAGTTATGTGTTTTAGTATGATGCAACGTTGTGTGCTTTTGGAAGAAAGATCCTTCTGTTTTTGCATTCACCAATGCTTGTTTTTCGTGTTTTAAGAACTAAAACAAAACACTCTACTTTACTTTCATTTAAAAAATACATTTCCATTTTTTCATGGCGCTCTAGGCTGTAGCCTAGTCAGCCTACTGGTTAATATGGCACTGACCAAACTAAAAAATATTTGTTGTACCAACGTAGCCTTTTTGTCAACACTTACACACAAGATGGTAAAGGCATCAAGAAATCAAATTACATTAGAGAAACAAGATGCTGAACCAATATAGATTTGGAGATGCCTGGTCCAAGTGGGAGACGTGACAGGTGGTTAAAGCCTTTTTGAATAATATGGCAAACGGTCGAAATTTTGACTCGCTAAAAAAAATCGCTTTTAATTTTTCTTTATGGGTAAGGCTTTTTTGCCAAAAATTCCCTTAATAAATATTTGGTGGGTGCCACCAAAAGACATGATTCTAATTTTACCCATGTTCTTTAAAGAACTCCACTGATCAGCTAATGAGTAAAGACTTATAAGTCACGTTTAAAAACCCTAAGTGAAAAAAACTCTTGTCTGCAGTATCAACAGTAAGATTTAGGCGATAATCAGTTTTCACAAAAGTTACTTATAAAGTTTTAAAATTTCAAAAAACTATGTAATTTAGGTAGGTATATATAGTATTATTGTAATGGTATTTGTAATTATCTGCTCATTTCCCTTTTACACATTTTTTCTTTCAAAATACATCGCTTTAAGTCACATTTGCAACTAACAACTTTTGACAGCAGACTTTTTTATTTAATTTAATTTTTTTGGCGATACCAACAACATATGTGCGATACCCTAATAGAAAATCCGACACCTACCGTCTGTCCGATGCCGTTGTTTGTGCACGTACCTTAAGTGTCATCATGTCGCGAAAACCGCAAGTCTCTCTTTTAAAAATAACCAAGATACACTGCAATTGTGTGGAATTGGAAAAATGGAAAATGGGTAGGCTGCGAAAAAAATGTGCGCTATAATAGTTTTGTGATTAAAAAATTTTTGTATTGGATTAATTAAAATCATTTTTAGGTTGTTTATTATATTGTTTTGTAACTCATATAATATGTTTAAGCAGTAACTATTAACATAAGCAAAATCCTAACAATACGTATGTTTTATAGAATTTTGCGCAAAAAATTGGGCTTTTAATTATTATGCTCATATTTCTTACTCTATATTTCTAAACTGTATAACTATTTGGAGAATCAATCAATAGTTATTCCATACTAACCAAAACTAAAACTTAAAACGAACAATTTTGTTTTCATTCGCTCTTTTTGATAAAAAATACAGAAAAAAAACTGTTTGATAAAAAAATTTACAATCATTTTTAAAAGTAAATTAAAAATAAACATAAACACTTTTGTGCTGGAAATTGCCCTCTTGTTTTATTTTTCAGAAAAAATCGACAAGTAATTCGCCCTCTATTTTAATTTAATTTTTAAACGTAAATAAACGACTAGGTCCTAAAGCAAAGTAAAAATCTTAAAAATAACAAAAACAACTGTAAAATTATACTATTCTTAAAATAAACCCAGTGTAATTTATAAATATTTGAATATACAGGCTGTTTCTTAGAAGTGTATACAAAATGTTACCACAAATTTTAATTCTTTTTTATGTTTAAATGTCGTATGTTTAAAATTACACAGCCCTACAAAAAAATAAAAGTTGGTGGTCCGAAAAAGTAGACCATGATATCTTTATGTTTTTGGGGTTGCTGAATTCGAATCTGGGGTCGGTTTAACCCTATAAGGTTAGGGTCCGAAGGTCCGAAAAACGAGACCAAGGTATGTTTTTGTTTTTGGGCTCGCTAATTCCAAATCTAGGGTTGGTTTGACCCCATCAGGTCAGGGTCAAGGTCTTTTTAAGGTCAGATCATCAAAATTAATTGAAAAGGAACCACAATCGTAATATTTTCATATTTTTAAAATCGCTGAATCCGAATCCGGGATCAGTTTGATCCTATCAGGTCATGGTCAGGGTCATTTTACGGTCAAATCAATAAATTTTATTGAAAATAGACCAGAATCATAAAATATTTATGTTTTTGGGGTCGCTGAATCCGAATCCGTGGTTAAATTGACCCTATGAGGTTATTAAGGTCATATCAAGGTTAAATTATCAGAAGGTATCGTAAATGCGCCAAATGATGTCTTGGGGTTTTTGGGTCGCTAAATCCGAATCCGTAGCTAAATTGCTTTCGGATTTGGATTAAGCGACCCCAAAAACATAAAGGTACCATAACAAAATAATATTTTATATATAATTTATTAAATGCTGTTAATAAGCTAATTATTTTACTAAAACGTAACTGCAAATAATTTGTTTCTTGTTAGAAAATACACTAGTTGTAAGTTATAAATCGCAAAACTATACCAAATACAAGAGTAATTATTCATTCGACGGCGCTTTAATTTAGTAAACGCGTTGTGTTTCAAACTTTACTGACGTGTCTTCTTGACACATTTCATAGGGTGCCAACATCTGCTCTGAACTTGGTGTTTGCGTAACACCCTAATTGTCGTTAGGATAAGAGACACAGGGTAATTACGACATTACCCTTTGACTGCGGAAATATTCTCTAGTTTTAGGTCGGGTTACAGTCTCTGGCATTCAAACAATTGCTTAATCCATTTACTTTAATGTGTTTAATTAAAAGCTTAGTGAGGCTACATTATCCAGTTTTATGAACCTACTTAAACTCAAGTGTGTAGTAAACAAGTAGCATAAATGTAATTAAGAATTAATAAAAAATTAAAATGGAAAGGGTTAAAAAAAATATATTTTTTTTCGTTGCCGGGTAATATCTCTGTTAACAGGTACTAAAATGTGACTTTTCATAAAATTACTTTTTCCCGTAGGAAAAAAGTGAGTACTTTTTGTCCGGATATACATGTACACGTAAGTAAAGGTAAATATTTAATTTTAGAATAATTTATTTAGAGAACGTACATTTACCTTTATATAGGGTCCAGTGCAGATATTTTGTATCTTTATAATATTCCAAATATCTACTTAATTTTACCCAATTTCAATACGTCAAAGTACAAAATTATATTGACAGATACCAGATACTAAATAATTTTCTTAAGGGTTTTCATGAATGGTTGACTGTTACAAGGGATCTAATTGTGTTTTAAATATACCAGTCGAGCCAGTTTAAAGCTTTTTCCTGCCAAAAGGGCTTATCCAGATAATTTGTGATTTTCTTTTTATTCGCAAAATTTGACGCTTGTGGCGATTTGTTTTGACATGCCAAAATGCCGTATTCCCTGCCTTAATAGATTAGCCAATTATTGATTGCACTCTTTTTGTGGTATATCAACATTTATTACAATTTGAACAAGCCCAGAAGGTCTTATGTTCTTACATAAAAAAAAATCACAAATTATGTGGATACGCCCTTCTGGCAGGAAACTCGACATGATTTTAATAAATGTTTTTAATAATAAGGCGTCGTTTTTCCCATCACAGAAAAAAATAGTGTTTTATACACAGGAAACATTTTAGATTTTAGCTCTCGGTTTATTGTCTTCCCCGCTTCGTGTCGGGAGTTAATAAACCTTAAGCTAAAATCTAGAACTTTATTCCCTTGTATAATAAAGTAAAGTCAAGTAATCTTTATTCATCACTCAAGCCATTACAAAGAAAAAGAAATAGCTTATCGGACTTTTCATACAAACATACAGAAAGTCTAAATTTAAAAATATATAAATAAAATAAAATAAGCACAATAAAAGAATAATAAAAGAGTAATTTAATGGGTATGAAAGAAACTTTACTATTTTTAGTTAAATAATTCCGCAGAAAACAGTATTGCCTATGTAAAAATTCGTTAAGCACTGGACGACGAGTGCTATAGCCAGAACCAACAATTATCAATAACTATTTTTTTAATTGTTGTTAAACCTATGTTACGTACAGTTATGTCCATAAAAATACGTATAAAGATTAGACAAAGGAATAACTTTTCTTATTTTTAGGTAAAACCGGTTACTAAAATTGACTGTTTAAAAGTGGTTAACACACATGTCAAAAGTTTTCAAAAATTTCAAACATTTTACAGGAAAAATTTGTAACCCACGACACAAAAACTTTATAAAAAAATATTCTAAGCCTAAGTAAATATTTATTCTACTTTGGTCTGCAGACTATTTGGGCATTTTTAATCTATATATACAGTGCTTGTCTAAATTTAGGACCCCCTCCTAATTTTGAATTGTTTGTTTTTTTTTTTCTGAAAATTTAAGGACTTTAGTGAGACAAAATTAACCAAATTCTAGGCAGAAAATAAAGTCAATAACATTACCTACTACAAAATGGTGGTACTTTGTAAATTACTTGAATGCCTCATTTAGATGGCCGTATTTCCGAATCTAATAAAGTTAGATACACCTAATGTGGTATTTTCTTTAAGCTTAGATCTATTTAATAGTAATATTGTTAATACTATACAGAGTAGGACAAAACGTACAAAAAAATTTTAATGACGCACCCTGTATATCACATCACCATTAAAAGATATATAAAAGACATTTAAGAAAATACCACACCCTTTATTAGTTCTGGAGATATGGCCATCCAAATCAGATATTCAGGTTATTTTTAAAGTAACGTCATTTTTGGGAGGTATAGGTATTCACGTTATATTCTGGGGTTATAAAGAACTTGGCAGAATGATGTGCCACAAGACACCCCTTTGAGTTTTTTACTTAATTTAAATTTAGGGGGATTTTAGTCAAATTAATACTACATGTTCAAAACTTCGCCGGAACTGCTACGCCCTGCGTTTCATGTCTTGGCACTGCAGCAAAGATCTTTTTAAAGTTTGTATTATGCCAATATTTATTCTTCCATTTGGTATATCATATTGAATTGGGGGCAAGTACGGGGGTATATCGTGTTTTTCTGCTTTAGAAGTGCGCTGAAAGAATACTTGCAGGATTGACTGGGCGGCAGTCATTTTGGAAATTTGTTCTAATATTTACAAGCCACTTAAGTTTACTATTAAGCACAATACTCGATAGTAAATAGTCTTCAGAAGAGGTAACAGAAGACGGATTATTCACAAATAGTGTTAAGAACTGTGGCTGTTTGAAGCACGAAAAACCCACAGCCGTAATTTTATTTGTATTTATGGATTGCTTATTTTTTTCGGACCAGTTTATGGCGTATTGATATACACTCTCTGTAGTGGTCTTTACAATTTGGAAATCCTTTTCAACTATTAAGTCATTTGTATTTTTACAGTTTGTAATACATTGTTAAGGTATTGTATGAGATCATTAGCGAAAAAACGTACAGCAAAGGTCCGAGAACAAACCCTTGAAAAAACCCCACATTTTATGGAAGCTAACTAGCCAGCTTCTCTTGCCGTTTATGGGATCTAATTAATAGCGTTCCGAGAGATATGAACTCATATAATCAAAAGATTTGCCCCGTAATCCATATCTACAGTGCTTGTTTAAAGTCAGGATCCCCCTTACTTTTAAATTAATTGGTAATTTTTCATGAAAATTTGAGGACTTTAGTAAAACAACATAGACCAAATTTAAGACAAGAAACAGCTGGGCGACATTTTAAAAAGAAAAATTAATTGGAAGGGGTGTCTTATGGCACATCATTTTAAAGCTCCTGACAAGTACTTTATAACCCCAGAATGGGACATTTTTGGGAAAAACATGTGTATAGTGGTGCTGTTTGGGGGAAGGCAAACCGGGGTGTCTGCCCCGGGTAATACTTTCAAGGGGCGGCAAATTTAAGCATGGCTGACGTGTACAAGACGGTGACGACGCAAGGACCTTTTTACATAGGGGGCCACGTGATGGAAAGAGAGCGCGATTTGCAAGGCGAGGACATTTTTTTTTGCTCTTTAACTCTTTTCTCGAAATAATTAAAAGAACACAAAATCTATTCTTCGCCACACTTTTGCAGTTGGGGGCCGCAGAGGGAAGGAAGTTTAAATGGTATACATTGTACTCTTGGAAAAACCCTAACAAGGCAAAACTTTTGTAGAGCAATACTCTATTAAACTCTTAAACAATAATTTTTTTTACTTGGTAGTAATATTTAAAAATATTTTACAAAAAACTGACCGCGGATACAATTCAGTGAATATAATTTTGTATGTACAGGGACAAAGTAGTTTTTTGTATAAATTAATTTAATATACCCTGTAAAGCTTTAATTGCATATGCAAAAATACATGTTTTGTACCTATTTACTCAAAAGCTAAGCCACTTATAAGGCATTTAACTAAATGTGCTGTTACTTTTTAATGTTCAAAGTACCAACCTGTGTAGCACTCTTTGAAAACGCCACATACATACATATAAAAGTTTATTACCCAATCAAAAAATGATTTTATCACCGAATGCTTAACTATATTAATAGAAGCGGGTGATATACCAGGTGACAACAAGATCACTTTCCGGTTGCCATTTTTTTATTTCTCTATAAATACTGACAAAACTTGGTAGAGTCGTTAGACTAACAAAAAGTCATTTTTAGGGGTAATATGATAGGCTTTACGACTTTCGGTCTCACCGGAAATGACTGGAGCTTTTGATTTTTACAGGACACCCTGTATATTTTTTGTTTTTCGGATTCTCCAAATCATTTTTAGTCGAAACACAATATTTTTAAAACAAAATTTGGTCAGATTTTATTTTTAAATAAATTTTTTGTTTTTCATCTAGAGATCATTCTAAAATAACTCCTCATACTTTACTTACTTTCAGAAAAATACGAAATCGATTTGATCTTTTTAGACTTTTTACTGGGTTTTCTAAACCTTATTTTCTTTTTTTACCCTAGTTCGAAAACCAAAATAGGACCATATCACTTTCATAATATTTCTAAATGCAGTATTTTAAAACGAATCGAACGATGTAAAATACTATGGTTTGGTTTTTAATCTAGGGTAAAAAAATAAGTTTAAAGCCTTCTTGTAAAAAAGTGTGAAAAGATAAAATCGATTTTGTATTTTTCTGAAAGTAAGTAGAGTATGAGGAGTGATTCTAGAATAATCACGGCACTCTACATTAAAAATAAAAATTTAATTAAAAAATAAAATTTACCAAAACTTGTTATAACTTTATTGAATTTCGACCTAAAATGATCTAGAAAATCCAAAAAGCAAAAATAAACAGGGTGTTTCATTTAAAAATCAAAAGTTTTAGTAATTTCCGGTAAAACCGAAAGTCGAAAAAGCCTATCATATACACCTAAAAATAACTTTTTGTAAGTGTAATAATCCTACCAACTTTCGTCAGTATCGATTAATAATTTAAAAAATGGTAGCCGGAAAGTGATCTCGTTGTCACCCGGGACCCAATTTTTGACGGCAATAGAATAAAAAACTAAGAGAAAGTAGGCGTGGTTTTACTAAAACAACGAAATCCGTTTTCTTGAAATTTTATCTACCAAAAAGCAGTAAAAAGCTGCTCTCCAATAGTTTTTTTGTCAGCTAGCAACAAAACGTCAGAGAATATGCGTTCTAACCTAACATTTTCAACAGATGAGGGACTTTAGCCAATGACAACAACATACTTTTAGCAGATTGTAGTGATAATTTTTGTAGTTTTTTACTATTTTTCGTGAAGAAAATTAAGGAATAATGTACTGGAACGATCTTTTATTGTGGGACCAAGTAAATTAAGATATTGAAGATGCCGGAAAACCCGCTATATGTGGAGTTTTTTATTGTTTACTTCCATTGTTTTTAGCTTGGTTTTACCTATTTTTTAAAATTTTTACTTATACTTCGATTATTGTACTACATATATTATTATTTTATATACAGACTGTCCACGGATGGGATTAACAAGAAGGCAAATGGGACAAAAATTCATCATAAAAATGTTTGCTTGTAAAAAAATGGGATATAAGAAGAGAAAATGTTGATTTTGTATACAGTGTACGCAAAAACTAAAAAAACATGATTTTTCTCCAAAATTAAACTATCTTTATTTTTCATTTTAAAACAAATTGAGACAAAATTTTATTGAACTCCGTAATATGACGAAAACAGCTAAAATATTGTGTTGTGTAGGAATTTTAAGAAAGAAGGTGTTAAAAAAGCAAATTATAAGGGTTTTTAAGGTCTTTTTATTATAAAAATTTAAAATAATTAATTTTTCATAATTTCAAAATCAGTTTTATGAAACTTTTTGATACCCCTGTAACATTAATAAAGTTATTCAAAATGCTATTTTAAATCAATTTTCTAATTGATATTTAGCTTTTAAAAATGAAAAATAAAGGTAGTTTACTCTTGGAGAAAAATAATGTTTTTTAAGTTTTTGCGAACCTTGTATATAAAATCAACATTTTCTCTTCGTAAATCCTATTTTTTACAAGTAAAAGTTTTTATGAAGAATGACTTTTTAGAAAATTTTATCCATTTGTCCTCGTGTTAACCTTATCCGTGGACAGTCTGTATATTTGATTGCAGAAGACGCTTTAGGAATTGGCAGAAAGGTTTTGGATCGTTAAAATCCGTTTGAACTCAACGATGAAATTCTAAAAAAGACTGAAAAAGACATAATGTTTAAAAGCTTGTGGAATTTTTTATCTATAATTTGCAATGTAGGTATTAGCTGTATGTTTCTTATGTCTCAATGGAGCATAGTTTCAAACTCTTATAAATTGTGTCCTTTTCCTTCTTCATTTTTTGTTTGATTTTTACTTTTTTATCTATTATTTGTTTAAATAAATTATTTCATTTTTAGTTATGTTATAGTTTTTGGATTTCAATTTTCTTTAGGTATTTTCGCAAAGAATTAAATGTCTTTGGAGTAAGGAAAAGATTTTTTGTCACTAATCACTTAAAAAACGAAGACTCCTATAAAACACTTTGCAGTAAACTACAGTCAAGATTATCTCAATGAACGTGAAATTAAGTGAAATGACTTTATTAAATAAATATTGCCCTACCAACAACTTCATTTTATTACATAAAACATAGTTGTATAGCTTTTATTATTTTATGTCCGGCAAAGTATTTTCTTTTGTAGTAATTAAGTAAAACTTGAAAAAATTATTTTTCGTTTTTTATTAATTCAGAAAAATTTCTAACACATTTTAAATTACAAATCAAAATAAAAAATTCTTTTACCTTTAAACTTTCCCCAATACATTTCTGGACGCTTTGATATGAAGTCTGAATTTCTTTCTGCTTTCTGGTAATCGGGTTGCTTTTTGTTTTATTTCTGCTTGTATTTCCTTTCATTTTTATTAAAATTAAAGTAAATATGAAAGACGAAAAACTAAACACATGACTTGACTCCATTGCACAACAAAACACAGAAATAAAGTCGTTTGTTGATGTCTGTCAAAATATTCTGCAATTTTATTGGTCAAAAAATTTGGCAACATGGTCCGTG
>JACEGR010009654.1:0-24770 GCA_014170235.1 Listronotus bonariensis
TTGAAATTGTTAATTCGACGTGTAAACGTCATGGTAAAACATTTATTGATATTTAAAAACATTTTATTTAGAGAAAACCAATGACGTACACTATCCAAATCGTCCTGTAATGCCATGCAATCAGACTCTAAAGTGATTACCTTAAAGATCTTGAAGTCATCTGCGAACAAGAGACATTCAGAATTTTTAACACATTCCGGCAGATCATTCACAAAAATTGTAAACAACAGTGGTGCAATATTACTACCCTGCGGAACTCCAGAAGTTGCAACATACTTTCCAGATAATTCTTTGCCAATTCGAACAGAGCTAGGTCTGTTAGAGAGATAGGACTGTAAAAAGGTTATAGCACTTCTAGAAAAACCTAGATTGATCAGTTTATTTAAAAGAAGATTATGGCTGACCTTGTCAAATGCTTTCTCAGCATCCGTAAAGATCACATCCATTTGCCTTCTTGAATCGATTGCGTTAGAAGCAAAATTACTAAATACACAGAGGTTCGATACAGTAGCCCTGTCTCGAATAAAACCGTGTTGTTGTTTAACAATTCTATCTTGAGCAAAATTAAAAATGTTACTGCAAAGTATGTATTCAAACGTCTTGGCAATAGGATTTAAAATAGTTATGCCTCTATAATTCTCAACTTCAGAGGTGCTTCCTTCTTGTGTAGAGGAATCACCACTGCTTCCTTGCATTGCATTGCATTAAATAAATTAAAAATATTACCAAAACTGCTGGACTTAGGTATGGGTTAACATAAAGAAAATGCCTAGGTATTAGAAAACCTGAATCAATAATCAAAGAAAATACAGGGTGTCCAATTTTAAAACTAACAATTTTTTAAATAGATTTAAGAAAATTAAAAGTAAAGCAAATGGTACTTGACTTAGATAAAGGGTAGCTTTAAGGAAATATATGGGAAAAAATATACACTTTTGATTACCTTTTTATGCTTTTTAATAGGGTGGTTTCAAAATATGTTTTTCTATTATTTTTATTTTCCAGTATTAAGTATTATTTTATGCGATTTTAAAACACCCTGCACATTCAACGGCGATTTTATATAGCCTTCGGTATTCCAGAAAAAGCCAACTTTTTTATAAAGATTTTTTTTTATATTAAAAATAACAAATTTTATAGGTGTAGTTAAGTCCATCTGTGGAAGTATAAGTTATTACTTACGTGTTGTAGGAGGAGGAAGATCTGATGGTTTAACGTTATTATTTGAGGGTGAAGCTAAAAGAAAAAAAAAACAAAATGACAGTAAATACAGTTAATTACAGAAAAAGTACTTTTGTCCTAAAGTTTTAGAATCTGCAAAGCTCGATTTTGTGTGCCAAATATCAACTGGATTGGTTAAAAAATAAATGCAATATGGCGAGAAACCCAAAATAAAAATTGAACTTTGACGGCTTGTAACTCGAAAACGAATGACATTTAAAAAAATATATATAAAGCTCTACACTTATTTTGTTAAGCAGAATCACCCCTTAAGTTTCGTGGATCGATTTTTGAATCACCCTGTATAAAACATATTGAAAATTTTATTTAATTTTTTAATATAATTGCCATATTATTTAGTTTGTTTCTGTAACTTAATATTTAAAAATAAATAGCGAGATATTTCTTACCTGTCTCTATTTCCATTTCCGCCAATGTTGACATTAGCTTTTATATATATTATATACAGGGTGATTCACGGTCGATGGTAGGTTAGACGTTTATGGAAAACGGAACGCAGAATTTTTCTGAAAATTTGGCATCTTACATTTTCTTACCTGTTCTATCGATCTAAAATATTTTCAGTATTGCGACGTTGCCGCTTCTATCAAAAAGTCCTAGAAACTTTATTTTTTTAAATGGAACACCCCTATATTAACAAGTTTTTATATTCGCCCTTTTATTATAAAACTTTTTGTTAATATTGCCCTATACCTATCTCTATCGGTTTTTGAGATAAAAAATAATTTGTGTTAAATATGGTGCAAAACATGGCCCTAATTAAACTTAAGTAAATTAGCGCTCTCAATTCATGAAAAGTTGATGTTTTGGTGGTAGTTTAGACAGACACGATGTATTTAATTTACACCGACAAATCGACTCCATATCATACAGGGCGTGCTAAAATTACTATTATTTCCGTTATTCTTAAAAGGAGTCAAAAGACCATTTTTTCAAATGAAACCCCCTGTATATTACTCAATAAAATTAAAGATGAAAAAGAACGCTTTAAGATGACATATCATGTCCCTATACCTAAATCATCAAGGTTTTTTAATAAATCCGCTTTTTTGTAAAAAATTTTTTTTTAAAGAATTTAATGTTAAGTAACCATGGAAATATCAAGCTTATGACAGTTTGGTGACTTTGAATTTTATGAAATTATTTATTTTACACGGACAGTGTGATCAAATCATTGCCAGAAGTTGCAAAAATTTAACCAAAGGTATCCTGAATTAAGACCAATGAACAAGAGGAAGTGTATACGACTACAAAATAATTAAATTAACATATGAAAGTACAGAAAATAACATAATTAGGACGAATTAAAATAACAAAATTGTAAACAAAATAACAAATTTTTAAAATAAATGCTAAAAATGTCCATTACATTCTAAACATTTTAAAATGTGCTTTTGTACACGACTCGTGGTTGCTTTTTCAATTTGATGGGGATCCAGATCTTCAATACACCGCACTATTCGCCGTCGCAGTTCTTCTTTAGTAGGTACTGGAGTAATGTACACCCTTTCTTTTAAAACACCAAAAAAAAAGTCAAGCTGCGTGAAATCGGGTAATCTCGGTGGCCAATCCCATGGCCCCAAGCGCCTAAACCAACGATCGTCAAACATTTCGTAAAGTTCCCTGGAAACTTCCTGGGTACAATGAGCTGGCGATCCGTCCATTTGAAACCACGAATTCCTATATTCCTCTAAAGACAAATTATCGACAAAAAGGGTAACAGTCTTCCTTAGTATTTTGAGATATCTCTGAGCATTCAGTGTGTCATCATAAATAAAAAGCTAATTTTATTCTTCTTAAAAATACAGAAAACATTTAGTTCAAATTTTTCTTGAAACCCCATTTTTTTTATCACTATCCATTTTGGAAGATTATGTTAAAGACTCAAGAAGAGAAGAAGTCAATAACTGTTTATAAGTTACTTATAAAAGTCACCAAAGTGTCATAAGCTTGATATTTCCATGGTTACTTAAAATTAAATTCTTTAAAAAATAATTTTTCACAAAAAGCGGCTTATTAAGAAAACTTAATGATTTAGGTATAGGGACATGATATGTCATCTTAAAGCATTCTTCTTCATCTTTAATTTTTTTGAGTAATATACAGGGGGTTTCATTTGAAAAATGATCTTTGACCCCTTTTAAGAATAACGGAAATAATAGTAATTTTAGCACGCCCTGTATGATATGGAGTCGATTTCTCGGTGTAAATTAAATACATCGTGTCTGTCTAAACTACCACAAAAACATCAACTTTTCATGAATTGAGAGCACTAATTTACTTAAGTTTAATTAGGGCCATGTTTTGGACCATATTTGAACACAAATTATTTTGTATTCGAAAACCGATTGAGATAGGGTATAGGGCAATATTAACAAAAAAGTTTTATAATAAAAGGGCGAATATAAAAACTTGTTAATATAGGGGGTGTTCCATTTAAAAAAAATAAAGTTTCTAGGACTTTTTGATAGAAGCGGCAACGTCGCAATGCTGAAAATATTTTAGATCGATAGAACAGGTAAGAAATGTAAGATTTTATACTTTAATTTGATGTTAGCCAGTTTGCAAAATACTTACTTTGTGCTGTATATACATTATTGTCTGTACCTCAGTAAACAATTCAAATTTACCATCTGTTCGGCATTATTCAATACCAATAACGCTCCAGGTCCATCGTGGCAGTTTCTTTCTTCCCTCGGTTTTCACCTTCGAAGTGACTTCATGATATTCAATGGTTGCGAAAAGCCAAACGTCGTCGGTTTCACTCATGCTTGCGGTAAGATTATAGCGCATTGTTTTTTCGGATTATTAATAAGGTGGGGTACCTCACCAACCATATCAATTAATAGTTTATACACAATACATATAATATTGTGATAAGAATTGCTGATGTTTTATTTACGAGTCGGTAAATGGCTCGTTGCGGAAATTCTGCTTGATCTCTCAACCCTCATACCTATTTGCAAGGACAGACATGGCCCTAATTAAACTTAAGTAAATTGGTGCTCTCAATTCATAAAAAGTTGATGTTTTGGTGGTAGTTTAGAACAGAGCACGATGATATGTAATTTACACTGAGAAGTCGACTCTATATCAACATACAGAGCGTGCTAAAAATTACTATTATTTCCAGGTATTCTTATATAGGGGTCAAAAGGTCATTTTTCAAATTAAACCCCCCTGCATATTACTCAATAAAATAAAAAGATAAAAAGGAAACGCTTTAAGCATGATTCTTGTGACGTCACTTATACCACTAAATCAATGCTCAGTTTCTTAATAAAGCCGCTTTTTTGTGAAAAAATTATTTTTTAAAGAATTTAATTTTTTAAGTGACCATGAAAATATTAAGCTTATGACAGTTTGGTGACTTTTTATAAGTAACTTATAACCAGCTATTGACGGTGTTAAATATAATCTTCCGAAATGAACGCAAATATTGAATTATTCAAACGAAGTTCTTATGAAACTATTTATTTTACATGGAGAGTGTGATCCAATCATTGCCAGAAGTTGCAGAAAATTTAACCAAATGTATCCTAAATTAACACCAGTAAACGAGAGAGAAGTTTGTATGATTACAAAATAATTTCATTAACATGTGAAGTACAGAAAATAACAAAATTGTAAACACAACAATAACAAATTTTTACAATAAATGCTGAAAATGTTGTCCATTACATTCTAAACATTTTAAAATGTGCTTTTGTACACGACTCGTGGTCTGCTTTTTCAATTTGATGGGGATCCAGATCTTCAATACACCGCACTATTCGCCGTCGCAGTTCTTCTTTAGTAGGCACTGGAGTAATGTACACCCTTTCTTTTAAAACACCCCATAAAAAAGTCAAGCGGCGTGAGATCGGGTGATCTCGGTGGCCAATCCCATGGCCCCAAGCGCCTAAACCAACGATCGTCAAACATTTCGTAAAGTTCCCTGGAAACTGCCTGGGTGCAATGAGCTGGCGCTCCGTCCAGTTGAAACCACGAATTCCTATATTCCTCTAAAGACAAATTATCGACGAAATCGGTAACAGTCGTCCTTAGTATTTCGAGATATCTCTCAGCATTAAGTGTGTCATCATAAATAAAAAGCTAATTTTATTCTTCTTTAAAATACAGAAAACATTTAGTTCAAATTTTTCTTGAAACCCCATTTCTTTTGTCACATGAGGATTATGATCAGCCCAAAAATGCTTATTCCTTCTATTAAAAATCCCATCCCTCGTAAATTTTGCTTCGTCGCTCCAAATTATTTTTGACAAAAATTCTGGATCCTCCTGTGTAAATATTAAAAGGGTTTCGCAAAAATGCACTCTACGTTCAAAGTCTTCCGCTTTAAGGGCTTGAACTTTAGTAAATTTATACGGATGCATTTCGTGATTTTCCAAAATTCGTTGTACTGAAGCATATGATACACCCAAATCTTCTTCTGCACTACGAATTGAAGCCTCTGGATATGCATAAAAATATGCCAAAACGTTAACAATATTGTATTCATTTGACGTAACAGGTTTTGGTAATGTTGGAGGCGCTTTTAAATTTGAGCCATAGTTAATGAAATTATTTTGTAGTCGCACAAACTTCCTCTCGTTCATTGGTGTTAATTCAGGATACATTTGGTTAAATTTTCTGCAACTTCTGGCAATGATTTGATCACACTGTCCGTGTAAAATAAATAATTTCATAAGAACTTCGTTTGAATAATCAATATTTGCGTTCATTTTAGAAAATTATATTTAACACCGTCAATAACTGTTTATAATATACTTATAAAAGTCACCAAACTGTCATAAGCTTGATATTTCCATGGTTACTTAAAATTAAATTCTTAAAAAAAATATCACAAAAAAGCGGCTTTATTAAGAAAACTTGATGATTTAGGTATAGGGACATGATATGTCATCTTAAAGCGTTCTTCTTTATCTTTTATTTTATTGAGTAATATACAGGGGGTTTCATTTGAAAAAATGATCTTTTGACACCTTTTAAGAATAACGGAAATAATAGTAATTTTAGCACGCCCTGTATGACATGGAGTTGATTTCTCGGTGTAAATTAAATACATTGTGTCTGTCTAAACTACCACCAAAACATCAACTTTTCATGAATTGAGAGCACTAATTTACTTAAGTTTAATTAGGGCCATGTTTTTGGACCATATTTAACACAAATTATTTTTTATCTCGAAAACCGATAGAGATAGGTATAGGACAATATTAACAAAAAAGTATTATAATAACAGGGCAAATATAAAAACTTGTTAATATAGGGGGTGTTCCATTTAAAAAATTAAGTTTCTAGGACTTTTTGATAGAAACGGCAACGTCGCAATGCTGAAAATATTTAAGATCGATAGAACAGGTAAGAAAATGTAAGATGCTAAATTTTCAGAAAAATTCTGCGTTCCGTTTTCCATAAACGTCTAACCTACCATCGACCGTAACATATATATATATATATAAGTTAAAAGCTCGGAAATTAAATTAAACCGATAAATGGTATAATTATTTAATATCCTAATAATAAATTCTGTCAGAAGTAGATTAGTTCAGTCCCATTGTATAAGCAGTAGTTAAGGTATATCGGCCAGTAAAGCAATAACAAAGGTTGTACGATCAGTCATCCAATCCTTAATGTTTAAATGCCGCTATTTGCGTTAAATTGTCTCTTTTTCTAACATTTGCTTATCTATCTCATTTAGCTGATCCTGTACATTGTTGCAAAAAAGTATACATTTTTAAATTTCTCTACATCATTATTTTAAAAATATACAGGGTTGCATATTTGGAAAAAAGACACCTTTGGTTAAGTAAAACATTCAGTATATACATAGTCTTTGTAAAACAATAGCGCAGAAAGTATAATTTAACTTTTGTTAAAAACTTTTTTAAACCGCCTGTACAGAATTTTCATTTAAAAGTAGGTGGCAAAATATAAATAAAAACCTTGTACATATCACACACTGAATAAACACAGCAGCGAGCTCAAAAAAATATATTTTTAAGATATGTCGGAAAAGTGGTTCTAGCGACGCTATATGCAATGAATTTTACATAGGTAAAAAATGCACTTCACTTACATAATAAAAATCCGTTAACACAATATTGCATATAGCGTCGTAGACTAACAATTTTGGCACTTCTGAATAAAGAAAAGGAAAATTGTTTTTTAAATTGCTATAGTTTTATTTTAGGTACGATAGCTTGTATTAAAAAAAAGAAATTTGTTTGAGACAAACTTCATATATAAAAACTTAATAAAAAGTAATGTTGTGTAAGTATGATCCGAGAAATTCGGTTTTAGAAGTTTAGCATCCTAAAGAAGAAAACTTAAAATATTTTTATATTTTTATTGTCAATATATAGGGTGCTAAAAAAGTTGGGAGTAATTTAAAAGCTTTATTTTTTCATATACAGGGTGTAATTTTGTTTTTATACAAATCCCAATCCTTAAATAAAATAATCATATATAAAATTGTGTTAGTGAATTACGAGGTTTGGAAAAAGGCATTTCTAAGACCTTTAAGAATGTACCCCATTTAAAATGATTTCCTGTAACAGCCTCGGAAATAAAAGCTTCCAAATCTTAATGCCTATATATATATATATATATATACAACGTGTCCAAGATAAGGAGGGCCAGTATGGGCATCTTGAAAATGGTAAGAGATACGAAATCGATTAAATGGGAACAAAGTTAAGGTTTTATGTGCCTAATAATATGCTGTTTAAAACATTTTATAATTACAAATATTTCGGAGATATCCGGAAAAAAACCGAAAAATTAGAAATTTTTATTTTTTCCTGGTCTTATTTATAATCGGATTTTAAAATAAGTAACACCATCCATTGCCTTTTTTTGGTGATATAGTTTTATTAAATATACGACGTTTCTTTTCATAGAACCATCATCAACTTTATTTTTTAAATACGGTCCTGATATTCTAATACTAGAATTAAAAAGCTGATTTTAATACAAATTTAATGATGTATCGCACATTAGGATTTAATCCTAACACGAACCTGTAGAGGTATTATGCACCTTTTGTTTAAAATAATGTTTTCTAAACCCGCGACGTCATAAGATATTTACCCGTTACATTACTTTCTTAAAACCCTGTATACCTATTGATGTAAAGCATAAATTAAGCTTTTTTACTATGAAGTTTTTTTACTTTTTCAATACTAATTTAAATTGTTTACTACACAAATAAATATGATTATTATTTTCTAACAACTAAAATTTAATAACCAGACTCTATAGTTTTAATTAAATAAGGAGAAGCCAAGACTAATATAACGATGTGTTAGCGTGACTCATTATATATTCGATACACCTTTCGAAAGTTTAATGTGTTAGCAAGTAGTTTTACGTAAGTGATCTAACTATGTTATCACGTTAATAAAGTAACAAGTAAAGTTGGAAAATTTTGTAATTAATGTAAAGTTTAAATTCAATCTCAGTGTTATTTGTATTATATGAATTTTAATTGCTATATATTAAAGTTTTACAATAAACAAACTAACTTCCTTATTGAACAATTAAAAGAAAAATGCTATTTAAACACGCGACACACGAATGCCGAAGGCCCAATAGAGACATCTACAAAATATAACAAAATTTTAATGATATTTAATTTACTTAATATATTTAATTATATTATTACTATTAAAATTTGCTTGTTGCTTGCTTCTTGGTTATTGGCATGGCTGCTCGGCAATTGCCAGCTATTAAAATTTATACAATCAGGAAAAACATTATTTAGGGTTAGTTTGCCTTATACAGTGTGTCTTAGGATAGGTGTTACAAGAGAACACATTTTTAGGCAAACTGTCGCATGGTACAAAACTGTGAAATGCAAAATTTTACTTAAATTGGTATTATACAGGCCGAGTTAAAACTAAAAATGTAAAAAATGCTCAGGACCTTTTTGTTTTTACAATAAAATAAAATTGTATAAGTTACCGTTAGTAGATATGCAATACCGGTTCTAGTATAATAGAAGTAGTTTTTCCCATGTATTTCTTATGGGAGAAATTTAAGGTTCGATCTGCAATTTTGGTTCCATTCCAACCCCTAACGCAAAATTAGAATTTTTCATGCCCTAAGTCACCACGTGCTAGATTGGGGTAGTTTTCGTAACCATGGATGACGTCATCACCTAAACTCAAAATTGAAACGACCTATAAATTAAAAAAGTTTGGAGCCTGGACCGGGATTCAAACCCGTACCGCCTGCGTGAGAACCCAACGCCATATACCACTAGACTACGAAGGACCTAATAATTAATTTGTTAAACGGGGATCAGTTACAACTTGATTTATTGGCATTAATTGCAGGCACGTAAATTAAATAAATATATTGACAAAATGGCGCCTACGTTATTAGGCTAAACTTTTAGAAGTTTTAAAGTAATAAAACTATTTAAAATTTAGGAATTTTATGCAACGCGTTATTTAAGACGTAACAGAGACAAATATAACCTCACTTATCGAACGACGCACGGGTGTTAAACCTAACGCGCAAGTCCCCCGGCTTAAGCCCAACGCGCTGGTCGCTGGGTCTAAGAACAGGGTAAGAACGCGAGGCGGGTCCATCTGTCATTTGAAAATTTAGTAATCTTACGTAGCAGTGATTGCAGTAAAGCATTTATTATTAAATAAAAAAACATACATGGTTGCCATATTGCTAAATAATTCTTAGAATAATGTATTACGGTTATTTAAACTCTTCTCACAGACCCTGTTAATGGTGAATATTTTACAAGTTTGTCATGAATAATTAAACAGTAAACATTTGTGTTTGCAGAAAAGTTTTCTTTTGTTTCAATCTCTAACCTTACATCAATAATGCCAGAATTCAGGATTTCATTTTGTCTTGAACAATCAAATACAATTAGGGGGCATTGTTTTTAAATTTTTGGGAGTTAAAACTGGTTCGTTTTCCTTTTCGTAGTAGCTTTCTTGAAATTCTGAGTACATTTCATAGAGAGTAGCTATTATACCTCTTAAAATTTCCAAATTTAAATTATCGTATGGATAAAATTCAGAATTTAAATAAAGCTTTGCATTTGATACATCACAATGATCAAATAAGCTACAATTTTTCTTGTAGTTATCTTTTTGATCTGTTTGAAAACCTAAAATTATCCATCTTGGTCTTTCCACCTGCACAGAAGTTTTAATGGCCCATGTAAGATGTTTTTCAATCGGTATTGAAGGATGTTCTGTGAGTTCCCAGCCTCTAAAACCGATATCCAATTTAGTTCCACTTTCAACAATCTGTAAAAGTTCTAGTCGTTCAGCATCGGATACTTAATATGTGGTAGCTTCCAAACAATTTTATCAATATTAACTTCTACATTTTCTCCATCGGTAGTGTTAATAACGGAATTTTTATCGGAATAACTTCTTAACAATATCAGTTCATGCTTAACAATTATAAGTATCTTTTGAAAATCTTCAGAGAATCCTAGTAATGCCCTTAGTGGAACACAAACATTAAAAGTTTCGTTTGAGCCCTTTCCGTCCCAGGTATAATCATCTTCAATACTCCAACCAGCGTTTTTATATTTAATTAACTCATTACCATTGTAAGAGATATAACCTTTCATTGTTGCTGCTATTCCAGGATATCTAGTCGAATCAATAACTTTTCCTCCAATTTCAAGACGAATTTCTTCAAAGAGGTGTCCCACAAAGTTGTTTACAAGTTTAGCAGTGTCTGAAACTTTTCCATCGGACCCTTTTAAAAGTCGTCCTTCCAAATAAATATGACTTGCCCAAGGTAGGGTGTATATATCAGTTTGTTGCACCGGTATTCGAATTTCATCATTATTTTTTTTGTTTAGAGTTATCAAAGTTTAGCGAATCTGTCACGTTTAAAATGCTCATTTTCAGAGTTCTTAACAAGAAGCCCTATGGATGCAAGAAATCTTATATTTTCTTCTGTTAGGCTCTTTTTAGTGTTCCAAAGCTGGTTAAAATTGACAATTTTCTTGGCGTTATATTTAACAACATTACACGTGTGCTCTGCACAATGTTCTGCAGTATACTGACACACACATCACGAAGTAGTTATTTATAAAGACTTTCTCAAATGTAATCTAATAGTAATAACTTCTCCTCTAAAGTCAACCAATTCACCATCTTGACCAACCAGTTTAAATATAATGTTGCTAATAATTTTGGTGGATACAGGCATATAAAGCACATTTTACGGAATTTCTATAACTTTGAAACCAGCTGGTACTGATGGCGAAAATTAATGTATTGTATAAACAAGCTTATTATTATGATAGGCGCCAGTAATGATATTACACTCGATTTTAATCACGTTAATTTTCAGAATGTTTACAGGTGTTTGCGATACATGTTTAACGTTGGGCTTTAGAAAAATATTATAAAATCCCAACAATTTTCCAATAGAATTTGTCTTAGTAAAGTCAACTGCATGAGAACATTTAAGCTCGCACTTGAGCGTATTGACATTACCCTTTAGACTTAGGGTACAATTAAAATCCTTGATGGCTTTATTTTTTTCCTGTATGGCGTCTTCATTTATTGCACTTATTTTATATGATCCAGTCGGTATTTCTAGAGTAATATTACCCACATAAAATTTGTTATTGCTATTATCAATGTTGGGTATGGCGTTAAACGTTTCTAAACTGACTAATCCAAGCTCGTACTCACTAGTGTCATCTCTCAAGTATATGGGCGGGTTATAGCTTGCTTCTAAAATGGAACTATTACCACTCAAGCTAAAGGTATGCATGACGGTTGAAGTAAGACTAAATTTATTTCTTGAGTCTATCTGTATTTATAGCGTTTTAAATAGAGCCCCAAACCGTTTTTGTATGGTCCTAAATATAAACCGCTACCAGTTTTACTAATCGCAATAGATTCCATTGTTTTGTTGTGTCTCTTTTCTTCTTCTAATCTTTCTTGCGCCGCCTTAGAATCTTTAACAGCTTTTACGATCCCTGATATTACGCCGCTAAGTGCTCCTACGGCACTTAAGCCGGCAAAAAGTGGTCTTAAAAATGGTAGAAATCCGCCGACTACAGGTAAAGGTACTACATCTGCAGGTTTTTGTTTTTCCACCCCAATGAATGCTTTCAGAGCTACTTCAGCAGCAGAAAAAAGATCTTGCGGTTTTTCCGCGTACAATGCCTCCCCTCGTTTTTTAAAACGCGGTCGCGAAGGGAATCCCCTTGCCTCTCCGAGCAGTTTTTTCTTAATTGATTTTTTCTTAAACTTTTGCATGACCGTACAGCACAAAGTCTTTGGCAATACTAAGGATTGAATCAGAATGTTAAGTATATTTATATATGTTACGCTATACGATACCTGCCATCATTTAGTTCCCACCCGTCATTGAGTCAAGACGTGTCTAGAGCTACATAAAGATTATTAACAATAATACCGTATTTAAGAAAAACAGTACCGTATTTAAAAAAAACAGTACCGTATTTAAAAAAACAGAGCCGTATTTTAGAAAAACAGTGCTGTATTTAGAAAAACAGTGCCGTATTTTAGAAAAACGGTGCCGTATTTTAGAAAAATAGTGCTGTATTTTAGAAAAACAGTGCCGTATCTTAGAAAAACGGTGCCGTATTTTAAAAAGTTGTGCCGTATTTTAGAAAAATAGTGCTGTATTTTAGAAAAACAGTGCCGTATCTTAGAAAAACGGTGCCGTATTTTAGAAAAACAGTGCCGTATTTTAAAAAACAGTGCCGTTTTTTAGAAAAACGTTGCCGAATTTTAGAAAAACAGTGCTGTATTTTAGAAACTAGTGCCGTATTTTAGAAAAACGGTGCCGTATTTTAAAAAAACAGTGCCGTATTTTAGAAAACGATGCCGTATTTTAAAAAACAATGCCGTATTTAGAAAAACAGTACCGTATTTAAAAAAACGGTGCCGTATTTTAGAAAAACGGTGCCGTATTTTAGAAAAACGGTGCCGCATTTGAAAATAAAGGCAGTTATCGCTTAAGCGCTTAAGCTAATTATTAAAAATATATCTTTACCATGGATTTAAACAAGTTGGACAAAGATGTGAGGCGTAAAATAAATGAAGCTACCAATAGTATTCGAAAAAAATACCAGGATTTAAAGAAGCAGCAATGTGAGAATGACAAGCTAGAGTTCGACACGAATGATGATCAGCGCTCAGAAGATAAGCGGAGTTTGCAAGAAGATCCAAACATTCTTCAACTCCTTGATAAACATTCGCGCAGTGTAAAAAATTATATGATTCAATAAAAGCTGGTCGTTATGAGAATGCTGTTATATTGGAAAATACTTATAAACCTTTAGCAAAAATAATATCCAAATCAATACAAAACACTCAATTTGTTAAACAACCATTTACACCAAAGTCCTTAAAAAGACGTCAAAGCGAAAAAAAACTCCTCTTAACTTTGCCAGTCCCGTTAAAAAACAAGACGATATAGCTGAACAAGAAAAAGAATATATGGATGATGAGCCGTCGGAAGATGATCAAATGATGGAAGAAGGCAAAACAGAGGAAACTAATTTAAACAGAACTATCCATGAGCACCAACCTGAAGAAAGTTACTTTGATGATGACTTTAGAGTCGACCCACAATTTAATTCTGTTCAGACTGATAGTATTCCGGAAGAATCCTTTCGAGAATATCTAGATCAGTATGATCCGCTACCTAGAGAATATGTGGAAGGTTTTATAAAAGATACGGAAAACGAGTACGATCGAAACTATTTAAAACATGATATGGCTTCTGATCATTTAACTTTCGGTGATTCTCGACTTGAATTTAACGGCCCAGATATTTATGTTAAAGGGGAAAAATTTGTTGGAACTCCTGGTATATATGAACTTATATTCAAGACCAATCCGTTAAAAAACAAATTTACAGCACTAGACGAGCGACCATTTGCAAAATTGGTTTTGCTAACGAATGCTAGTAAGAGAAATTTTGATGAAAACGAACAGCATGCTGGCAACAGAGGTGTCAAGTACATGTTAACAATTAAACCATTACTCGAACGTATAAAAGAGGAGCGAATAAGAAAACAAAAAGAACCGATAAACAGTTGCGAATTACAAGAGCACAAAATACTCAAGGCTATGGTTTACCAATTGATACTAAACATAAAATATTTAACAATAATAAAACTGATTATATTTAATGGAATGATCCAAATAAGCTTGTGGATAGATTAAGATTGTTAATGGCTAGCAAGAAAGTGGGTAATAATAACCACCAAAATGAGATTATGAGTATTATTGAAGAGTTAAAGGAAGCCAATATTATTGAATAAAAAGAGTTGATTTAGTAACATAACCTCATTTTCAAGATGACTCTCGACAAATTCGGACGTAATTTAACTCATCCATATCATTTAGCAAAAAGCTTAAAACAGAAGATGGTGTAAAGGATAAGCCCGAAAACAACTTGTATGGCTACATGAATATTATGTTGGTTTGCGAAAAGGGTTTGTCAAAACACCTTTTTATAAATGGCACAAAATTTGATTACTACAGGTTTCCCATTACAAGTGGAATTATTGAATATGTTAATATCGATACACCTGTTAAAACGTATATAAACGCAACAGCATATGAAAAACCAAGCGAGTTGTTACACCAGAAGTTAAATTTAAATGATTATATTTTATTTTTAGGAGATAAAATACGACCACGTACCAAAACATGCTGAGTTTATAATTAAATATCCTATTTTATAAGGCATTATTCTGAGAATTATTTAGCAATATGTCAACAATGTATTTTTTAATTTAAAAATAAATGCTTTACTGCAAACACTGCTTTTTATTTTATAAGGCATTATTCTAAGAATTATTTAGCAATATGGCAACCATGTATATATTTTTTATTTAATAATAAATGCTTTACTGCAATCACTGCTATTTATTTTATAAGGCATTATTCTAAGAATTATTTAGCAATATGGCAACCATTTATGTATTTTTTTATTTAAAAATAAATGCTTTACTACAAACACTGCTTTTTATTTAGTTACCACTGTTTTTTACCGTTTATTATCTAACCGCAGCTATCTTTGTTATTATTGAACGTTTTGTATGCTTTGGCCTTGAAATTGCAAGGGGTATGTTTAGTAAAATCTAGTCGGTTAAACCGCTCTCTAATTGGTTATGAGATGGCGTTACGTAAGATTACTAAATTTTCGAATGACAGATGGACCCGCCTCGCGTTCTGACCCTGTTTTTAGACCCAGCGACCAGCGCGTTGGGCTTAAGCCGGGGGACTTGCGCGTTAGGTTTAACACCCGTGCGTCGTTCGATAAGTGAGGTTATATTTGTCTCTGTTACGTCTTAAATAACGCGTTGCATAAAATTCCTCCACGAAAATTGCAGATCGAACCTTAAATTTCTCCCATAAGAAATACATGGGAAAAACTACCCTATTATGCTAGAACCGATATTGCATATCTACTAATGTTGTGGAAAAGTAAATTTTATGTCAAAGTTTACAAAACATGAGAGTTAAAAAACTGCAAGTGTATTTTTTTACATAACGCATTACAACTAAAAAATGGGCAAAAAAAGCACAATTTTAAAACATATTTAATATTTTTAACCATTTGTTTTTATATTCGCTGCCTTAAGCCAAGTATTTTAAAAACTGTCAATGCATAATGTAAAAAATTACAAAATTTATATTTTTGTCTTTAATTATTTAGCTTTAAATTTTGACATAAAATTTAATTCTCTACGACATTTACTTATACAGTTTTGTCCTTCTTTTAAACTAAATGGTACTTTGGTTATTTTTTAATTTTTTTAGGTATAACCGGCCCTGTATATGGAGTAAAAATTAGTATGTTTTAGTCTTGGACCATGTGTACAGTTCTTCTAAAAAGCCGTTTAGGGATTTCAAAATTTTTGGTCCATTTGTTCTCTTATAACACTCATCCTGCGACACACTGTATGCATACAGGTTTTTGCAACAAAGTCCAACATTTGGTTACATTTTGCAGCTGCATAATTAATATGATATCTAAAGATCATTTTCTTATCACAAATTACCCCTAGATACTTAACTTGATCCACTTGCTTTAATATAATTCCGACAAGACTAAAATTAAACAAAAATATGTTAATATTTCTGGTAAAAGTTAAGTAGGAATATTAATTTGGATTTAAAAGCAGTTTATATGTTTTACAGTATTGAAGAAACTTTTAAGTATTTATTGGATATTCTAAATGCCCAAAATGCGACTTTTGAGGCACTTTAAAAATGACTATATAAGGTAAAAGATTTACAAACTGTAAACTGTGATGATATTATATCTATTTCATACGTAAGAGGCCAACCATTTCAGAAGGAGTCCTTCTGAACACCCATGTCAGTAACTTTTATTATTAATATATTATGGTTAATTTTGTCAAAAGCCTTGCGGAAATCGGTGTACATGGAATCCACCTGAATTTGACTGTCCATAGAGGAAAGAATATACTACGAATAGCTAGATTCATCGGATCTTTTAGGAAAGAAGTCATGATGTTTCAGAATTATTAAAGGTTTTACTGAGTTTTACATATTGCAATGGATAAAAACTTAACTAAAAATATTTTTTTACCGAGAGATCTGTAGCTAGTAACATTATTTTTTTCCTTCGATTTAAATAAAATTTGTCATCTTATATGTTTTAGGAAATCTACATTGTTTAAAGGATGAATTGAAAATAATCTTAAATACTTGAATATTTGGGGGAAGGAAGGACCTCCGCGGGCAGCAAGTTCCACAACCTAGAAACTCTAGGGATAAAATAACAAACAAAGTGGGAAGTTCGGGGCCTGTCCAGTTGGACCGTATAGGGATGCATACGCGCGGAACCACGAGTTTCCTGTTGGGAACCGTAAGTGGTTCAGCGTCGTTTTCCCATTCGGGTTGACGTCCCACCTTAAAACCTTTCTGAATAACTATAAGTAGTCCGCTACCATTACAGATAATGTATATAAACAATTTATACGATATAAATCTGGTTTTTACTTTTATTTTAATTTAAATTTTTAAATATCCTACTCCATTTATCAATTCAACACATCATTGTAGCAAAGTTCGTCGTTGTCGTTTAATTTTAGACAGCCAAGTTGTAATAGGACAACACATTTGCATAAAGGACTCCAAAACCCCAGTCTTCAATTCAGGCTTATTGGAGCAAAGGAGTTTTATTTGATATCCATAGTGTACCAATACATTAAAAACTAGTCCAATATGTTTTAAACTCCGCAATATTAAATTTAAAATGACATACGACACTTTATTTTTTTTTGAGGTATCCTTAGCAGCAAGTCATTTTATTAATTACCTTTATACAGTGCATTTCTTAAATGTCCCCACCTTCTTTTTTTTGAAAAGGTAAATTTAAAGAACTAAAACTTAGCAATATTAAATTAATGCATAAATACCATATTTAAGTATAAAACTGACACAAAAAACTTTAAGATGGCTGCTAAGCGCCATCTTGGAAAAATGTAATGTTCTAGCCTAGGCTAAAATATAAAGTCAATGCCTCTACCTAATTCAAAATGTCGGTACTATCACAATGGAATAAATACGTTAAAAATAACGTAATGTGATATTTTTTAAGCTCTTTTACAGATCTTTTATTGGTAATATAAAATATAGAGTGCTTAAAAAAATATATTCTTTTTGGGCATCTCTGCATATTATTACCAGTATCACCATTAAAAATGTTTAAAAGAGCTTTTAGAAAATAATACATTAGGTCAGAGCCAGATATCTCTTGGTTAATTCGTGAAAATATGGTAGTTATTGTTGGTGTGGAGGTAAAGATCTTTTTTGGTTTTTAATATTTTCATTCGTGAATCAAAATTTAAGAAGTTTTATAGGGAAGGACCCGCATTAAGGATCTCACATTTTTAAATAACAGCAATAATTGTTATAGGTATTCAATAAAACAAAAAATAAAGTTTTATACTTGTTCATAATGTTATTTTGTTCCTTTAAATACATATGTGGATTTTGTATAGAACTTGGCACTCATTTAGGCCTCTTTTCTTTTTGCGGCAAAGCTTGTAGCCAAGCATAACTGAAAAATTGAACTTGGCTCACCTTTTTCACATATTTGGTTTAAGTGGGACATTATTACAAAAAAAAAAAACTAGGCAAGTATTTACATTTAATATTTTTCTTGCGTTTCCGCTGCATAGTTTTCATTTAATAATATTGTCTACATTTAAGTTAGAAATAACAGTGCACATTGCCCATTTATTATTTCCTACCTTTTAAGACGTTTTTTGTGTATGTTTAAATTAGCCAAGTCCGGGCCATATTGTGATGTTTAATTTTGAAATATACATAAGGCCACTTTACGTCACTTAGACCAATGTACCATATGGAACTATCTTCTTGGGACAATGAGACCGGTGGACCATAAAAACTAACTTCGGCATTTTTAGACCAACTTCAGAACTAATTGAACTATCACCATTTTGTAGGATTTGGCATACCCTCACTAGGGGTAGCCCGTACGAGGCTTAACTAAAGAGCTTTAACCTTTATACTATGACTTCACTAACTACTTCTTATCTAATCTCTAATGTCTCCCTAATTTCTTTCTCTCCCTCTTTAAATATTAAATTTTCCAGTGTTTGTTTTGCATTTCTACGCGACCCAGTTTGGTTAATGTTTTTATTTTATTATTATAAGAGTAACCTAGAAAATTGTTTAATTTATACTTTAAAAACCTTAACACCTCACGTATGTCTTTATTTAGCAAAATTCCAATGTTAAGTAACCTAGTTAAAATATATACTTATTTTAAAATTCCCAAAAATGTATATTTTTAAAATTCCCAAAATGTATACTTTTTTATACTAGGTGTTCACAATATAACAACCCACACCGTTGGCCGGTTGTTAAGCGTTTATTAGAAGTTTTTTTGTTTGGGGTGACCACTTATTTTTTGACTTTATTTTATTTTATTATTTCTGCCGTATAGCAAATATATTATTAATATATTGGGATAGTTTTCAGTATTTCCTTGTAACGGTTTAAGCGCTATATTTAATAAAAAAATTGTATGGTGACCTGCCTAGTTTTTCAATTTTTTTATTACTATTATTATTTTTACAATTATCAAGTTGGATTCTAAATTTTATCTTTCTAGGTCACCTTGAAGTGGGTTATGTTTCTGATCTATATATTAGTTAGTCAGTCAGTAAAAAATTGACGACTTTTGGACCTTCATATCTTGGATATTTGAGCTAGCTTCAAGAAATTTGGGCTGCTAGTTGACATAAATAAACACACATAGTTTCATGTGTTTAAGTTAAATAGCTTTTAAGTTATGTAAGGGTTAAAAAGTGGTACAAAGTAGTCCGTGTAATATTGCACTCGGCGCTTGAACTTGGCTTGACACGCTGCCGTCTAGATCGGGTACGTTGTCATACAAGATCTCCTGTATAATTAAAATAATTTAATTTAAATAGTTATGTAATGCTTAACTAGTTACATTATCTAAAAAGAGAGATCTGCTGCAGCCCGTATGTCAAAAATAAGAAAAATTATCTATCTCGGCTAAAATTAGGAATGATATTGGGGCATAGTACATGGAACCTACACCAAATTATATACTAGATTTAATTGGCCTTCAGCGAGACACTTTGGTATAGAAAATGTTTATTTTGGAATTTGCTACAAAACAGACAGGAAATGAAGAATTTCACCAAGCAATTTCTTTGTCCTGCATGGATTGACTTGGAATTTTAACAAAAGGTAAAGTATAGCCCAAGGATTAAAACCTATATCGAAACAAAGGGCGCCATAATCCTGGAGGAGGTTGCCAAACCTCCTAGGAGCTGAAAATTTTTTATTACATTTTAACAACGGAAATCAATTGAAAAAGTGATTCTAAACAAAAACGTTTTCTATACTTTTTTTATAAACTAATACTTTTTAAGTTATTTGCGATTGAAAGTAATAATTTTTCGACAAAAAAATTGAAATTTTGGGGTTCTCGCGAATAACTCGAACATAATGCATTACATTAAAAAAACTGTAGACAGAAATATTTTAGGTTATTAAAAGGAAAACAAAATTGTTTAATTATAATTTTTCTACGACCAATATGAACCAAGATACGGCGGGTTAATGATTAGTATTTTTCCTTAATTGTAAAATTTGATAGATTTAAAGTCAAATAACGGGAAAAATGCTGCATATTTTGGGGAGAAAATTGTTCTTTAAGTAGTTAATTAGGTATTTCTTTTTATTTTTAAAGAAGTGTCCAGCATTACAATTGAGTGAGTTATGATAAAAATTAGGATAGTATCTACTTTTTTCTACAAAAAAATCATTTAAGACAACCCCTAATTACCCCCTTATCAAAATTGACCTTTACCTTTTTGAATTTTGCTTTATACCTGCACTTATAAAACGTTCAAAAAGTTTGACCAATTATAAATGTATAATTTCAGGAAACTTTAAGCTTAAAGTGAAAAGCGATTTTTTAAAATTTCATATTTTTCACTTTTTTTTCTAAATAACTTTCAAAATACTTGAGATCAAGAGAAAAATTATTTTGCTTTAAATTGCAGCTTTTTTAATGACTAAAATTTTTCTGTGCTCTTTCGACAATCCACGAAGGCTGAAAGCCCAAATACTAACGTACCGTGGGTGTCTTAAGCGAGGTAAGAGGGAGCCTGTTGACTGCGGGACTTAAAAACTTGAAGATTTGGGGGAAAGGAAAGACCTCCGCTGGCAGCAGGTTCCACAGTCTAGAAACTCTAGGGATAAAAGAACGAACGAAATGGGAAGTTCGGGGCCTGTCCAATTGAACTGTATAGGGATGCATACGAGCGGCACCACGAGTCTCTCTGTTGGGAACTGCAGGAGGAGGGACTATACTGGACAATTCGTCGGAGCAGAAGCCGTAAAAGTATCTATAGAAGAGCGATAGATCTCCCACAGCTCGACGATGGGCAAGAGAAGGAAGTCTTTGAGTAAGTAAAGGATCATTAATAAGACGAACAGCCCTTCTTTGAATGGCATCAAGAATGCTGAGGGTTGTAGGGGATGCCATTCCCCAGACATGAGAACAATATTCCAGAGAGGGTCGAATTTGGGATACATACAAAGTGTATAAATTGGAAGGAGAAAAAATACTTTTTGGCTCGGAAAAGAAATCCAAGCTTTTTTGAAGCCGCGGTGGCTATAGATATAATGTGTTTATGCCAGTTAAGGTTATTCTCAAATGTGATGCCCACAAGGTTAAATGTGTCCCCGCTCTGCAAAACCTGGCCACTCATAAGCAAAGGATGAGTGTTTGATGATTTTTTCGCGACAAGGAACACGATTGTGTTTTGGATGCATTAAATTGAACGAGATTTTTGGCGCCCCAATCCAATATCAAATTGAGATCCTGTGAAAGAGATATCTGCATCGCCCTGCGTTTGCTTTCCAAGTCGGGTTGAGAGATTGGTTTGGGAACCTGAAAAGTGGAGTGAAGGGTACTATCGTCAGCATAACTATGAATGGGATTGGTTGTGGAAGAAAGAAGGTCGTTGATGTGAAGAAGAAACAAAGTTGGTGCTAGCACTGAACCCTGTGGCACTCCAGCATTAATTTGGTGAAAGCTTGAAGAGTGGCCATCAACAATGACTGATATACGTCGATTAGAAAGATAACTGGAGAGCCAAGAGCAGAGTTCAGTTGGAAGACCGTAGGAGGGAAGTTTATTAAGAAGTGCGTCATGCCAGACTTGGTCGAAAGCTTTAGATATATCAAGAGCAACGATCTGGGACTCACCTAGAAACTCAAGAGACTTGTTCCAGTTGTGTGAAACGAAAGAAAGAAGATCTGCTGTAGATCTCTTGTGACGAAATCCGTATTGCCTGTCATGTAAAATTTTATGTTTTTCTAAGTACCTAAGAATTTGCGAGTTAATGGATTTCTCCATTACTTTACAAAGCATTGAGAGGAGTGAAATGGGTCTATAGTTGGATGGAAGAGATTTAGATCCTTTCTTGGGAATAGGCTGGACACGTGCAGCTCTCCAGCTGTCTGGAAATATACCCGTGTCATAAGAAATTCGAAAGAGCCTGGTTAAAATAGGTGCAAGTTCAGGAGCACATTTTTTTAAAACGATTGCTGGTATTCCATCTAGCCCAGACGATTTCTTGGTGTTAAGAGAAGAAAGGATACGCTTAATGTGTTTTACCTTAAAAATAATATTGGGCATTTTGTGAGGAACTGGGGGAACAGTTGGAATTGGATGATTGACAGGTGGATGAAGGGTTGAATTGGCAGCAAATTGTTTAGCAAATAGTTCGGCCTTTCCTTTAGATGTAGAAATAATTTCATCTTCCAAAGTTAATGGTGGAAAAGAACTGGTACAGAAATTTCTACTGATGTTTTTGGCAAAGGACCAGAAGGATTTGCTGCCATTTGAGCAAGAAAGTACTTTGTTTTTTATACGGTTATCAAAGGAGTCCTTGGCGTCTGAGATTGTTTGGTGGTAGTGGTTTCTTGCTTCAATGCTGGCCTGTCGGTTTTCTGGACTAGGATCCTTTAGAAACTTCTTGTGAGCCTGAACTTTTAAAATTCTAGCTTTGTCACATGTTTTAGTGAACCAAGGTTTGTGATTAGAGGGTTTGATGGTTTTCTTGGTGTGAGGTACATAGGTTTCAACGCCCAATAGAATTGACTCGGTCAGTTGGTTACAGATTTCGGAAGGATCCTGGGAAGAAAAGCAGATAGTGTCCCAAGGGTACGTGGCGAAAAAGTCCCTAAGGCCATCCCAGTCGGCTGAGTTATAGTGCCATACGGTGCGTGGTGGCATGGATTCATTTGCCTCAGGATGTACAGAGTAAGATACGGTAACCAAGCCATGATCTGAGCGACCTAGAGGGGCAGTAACAGATGCTTCATAAAGTTCAGGGTTAGAAGTAAGAAAAGATCTAAGGGGTTTGAGCTATAATTTGGCACTCTAGGAAAGTAGGTAGGAGTCATAATAAGGTTGGTAAGAGAATTACTGACTGCGAAGATTTCGGCTGCTCTGCCTTGAGGGTCAGTTTTTGAAGAGCCTAGCCAATCCTTATTATGGACATTGAAATCGCCAAGCACGATTACTTCGGCCATTGGAAACTGGGAAATGATACTGTCGATCTTTGTTGAAAGAAAGTCAAAGAATTCGACATAGGAATTGTCAGATGGAGATCGGTACAAACAACAGATAAATTTAGTAGAAGACCTAAGGGAAAGTTTGAGCCAAAGGACGTCGGGCCTACCCGATTCAAGATTAGAAACTCGAGCACAAGCCAGATCGTTGCGAACGTAAGCACACACACCCCCATGTGGGCGAAAAGACGAAATAAGTTCGTAGCCTGGGAAGAGAAGGTGGCTGGTTGAAGTTTTAGAACTTATTTGTGTCTCCGTTAGAAACAGTATGTGGGGCTTAGATGATTCAAGGTGATGGTGAACTGAGTTTATATTGGTGTTAAGCCCACATATATTTGCAAAGGAAATTAAACCTTTCGATGAAGGCCCCCGGATGCACCCCTCGCCCGGAGATCCGAATGGAGGGGTATTTTACCTCCGGAATGTTTTACTCCCGGGTGTGCCGCCATCATTTTTACATAATTTTGGGGTAAAAGGAAAAAAATAAAAGAAAAAAGAAGGAAGAAGGAAAACTGACTCACTTACCCAGAACCCGAAACGTCCGTTAGGACTTCACGGGTCCTTTAAAGGGTGAGTGGGGTGGTACCTCCTCAGGCGAGGAAAGCTCCTCTACCACCTACCCGTTTTGTTCATCTCTAGATATAGAGGGTGTTACGACCAGCTCGATAGTACCGGTCAGTTCGGACCAGTTGATTGTTCGGAATTGCATACCAAGACGTGATGGCCTGGTGGTCGCTTGGTTCCAATGAAGGATCCATTCGCGATCAATGCTCCAGTAATTAGGAGGAATCGGCCTATCACCTTCTTCGAGTAGCCCGTCCAAGTCCACTTGTTGTAGTGGTCTGGCAAACATCTCTTCACGCGTTGAAAACCAAGGTGCAATCCAAGGTCCAGCAGCCAGCTGTACTCTACCGACACTCGATGTAGCGCGCGATGATGGCTGGCAACTGTATACCCTTCACTGAGCGTATCAGTTGAGATAGCTCGGGTATGTCACCTGCGAGATAGCCTAGTTCGATAGCTATCTGTGCACTCCTGGCCAAGAGCGTAATGCAGACACAATATTTAAATTGCGCCAATGTGATGTTTTGAGCCATGCGGAAATCTCGGAATCTGATGTTATTGAATAAAACTTCACACATGTTGGGCACTCCAATGTTAGAGCATAAAATAAGATAGTATTTTTGCCTCTGATATGTCTGTCGAACATTCGGAGCTGGTCTGTCAGCAGCCTGGCCTCTAGGTAAGCTTTGATTGAAGCCTCCTCTGCCTTTGCCGCCGCGTCCGCGTCCACCTCGAAAGCGTTTGTTGGAACCGCCTCGTAATGGTTGTTCTGCGGAACTTGTTCTA
>JACEGR010009655.1:0-24756 GCA_014170235.1 Listronotus bonariensis
TGTGGAAAATCTTTATTCGCCACCCATTGCCCAAGTGGAATAGAGAGCGCTAACAGTATTACTGAATCACGCAGGTTCGACTGGAAACAGACGATGCGATGAGAATGCGATAAGAAATGTAATGTTGTCACAATGCGTTCTCTTTGCTTATATCCAAACGTGCCCCCTATCAGGACACCCGGCGCACTATGGGATAGGGAAATTTAAATTTTTGGCCAAAATTCTTACTAATCTGTCCTTTAAATGAGGTGTGCTCTTTGCTGAAAAAAATGTATAAAAAAAAATGGAATATGCCCAATTACCTTTACATCCCCCTTAAAACATCATTTTTTTTCAGTGCCCAGCTCAAAATAAACCAACAGTGATCAAATGATTTTTATGCTACATATATGATATACAGGGTACGACAATGGGTATGATATTTTTAAATGGACACACTATTTTATATTATCATTCCGCTACCAAAGATCTATTAAAGAGCTTTGGTGAAGTACCACATTGTAATATGTCTATCTCAATTGGTTTGGAAATATGGACCATCCCAGTGCCAAAAGAATAATTTTTAATTATTCTTAGAAGCGATAATAAAGTTACATCTTCCCAACTTTCTTTATTTTTTTAACATATAAAATACATAAGAAACACTTTGTTTTGTTGCTATGAGATTTTTGTAAAATCCGTATCTTTCAATCAGAATGCTTTTATCTTTTTATATACAGTGTAGAACAAAAAATGTTAATTTTAAAATAAAAAACCTTGCACTGGTCCTTATACTCAGAAGTAGCAAAACGCCAGGTGGTGGTAGTTCTGGTTACTCAGTATCAAAAGCCAGGTAATTGTTACAGTGTCCTATTGAGTATTATATTTATATTATTATAGATAGGTATTTGTTTAATGTAATAAAAAAAGGACAAAGAAAAGAGATGGTATGTGTTTTTATCATTCAGGAATTTTAGTATATATACGTTGGAAATTTATTATTTTAAGATATTGTTCCTGTTGCTACAGTTCGAAAGTTACCATGATTAAAGTGTCAAAGTTTTTAATTTTATAACTCTAAATCTGTAAGTTACTTATTTAATTTTTTTATCTATACACTTTATGTAATGTGCTTGTTTCTTCATCTGTGTTGTAGTTTACTCTCCTGAGGAAGCCGTTGACCAATGGCGAAATATAAAGTATATTAAGAAAAAGAGTTTTTAATCATACAGACCGCACACCCGATAAGTCTTTTCTTTAAATTCATACCGTACGGTCGAGAATACATACAATTTATATATATATATATATATATATATATATATATATATATATATATCTTTGCAAAAATAATGTAAAACATAAATTGAATCACGGCGTCGCTGTTTATATAGACGTGCCTTTCTTTTTGACAAAAGCTGTTGGAATGCAAACCTGCAACGCTATAGCTAGTAGGTGTATGCTCTAAAGGCAAGTATAAAGGTTTATCAAATAACAATCTTGAATTGTGATACTGAATGCAATTTATCCACTCGTGACGTTATTCTGATTTGTGTATTAGGATTTATGGCGGGATTATTTTATGCAAATTAAATATTACCATTCATTACAGTGTCAAATTATGCACGTTTTATTATCATACAATAATCTTAATTCATATATTAAATATAAAAAAAAACAGTAATTTATGGAATTTAATTTATATATGAAATTTTTTTATTAAGGTATTCACAATTTAATTTTAAAAAAATATATTTTATTTTTACCTTAAATTGCGAATAACTTTTAAAAGGTCTTTAAGGTTTATATATAAATTTTTTTTATTAAGGTATTCACAATTTAATTAAAAAAAAATATATTTTATTTTTTACCTTAAATTGCGAATAACTTTTAAAAGAATGATTTTATGTGAAACATTAATAGATTTTTTTTTTTGTATAGCATTAAATTCCCTTTTAGAATCTATGTTGTTTTTTTATATATTTATTTTTTCGTTTATTACAAGATTCAAAAATAAAAAGGTAAATTTAAAACATATATCGATGTTTAAAGCTTGATTATTCAAAACGGTTCGTCTGTACAAGTACAGACTAAAGTAACACTAAAATAAGTACTTTTTATCTAACCCTAGAAAAAACAATTATATTTGGTAACTTTTTATTTAGCTACAAAAATAAACTACCCCTCTCTCATCACAAAGATATTTTAGATATGTATAATTGACTCGTTTACCTTGTTTGTTATATTTTGCGTTACTTGTAATTTTTGTATATGTTTATCCGATTCTGTAATTTATTAACAATTAGAACATTTAAATTTTAAACAATAACACACTTTTTGTGTGTGCGATGGAATGGTTCAATGATATTTCCTCGGATAATCCTAACATCTCAAAATAAAAGTTACTAAATACTATTGCATATAGCGACAATTTTAAGAAAGTAGTAGTTATTCTGGAGGTTATAGGGCTTCCCCTCAAATTTGTGAATAAAAAAGTGACTAAGTGACCCATAATATTTAAAAATGTGACCAAAAAGTAACTCACAAACATTTTTTAATCAACAATAACAAAAAAGTGATATTAAATCTAACTAAAAATGTTTATTTTCTTGGTACATTTAAGTTTTGCAAAATACTTTGTGATCCCTTTTCTTTCTTAACCAAACTGAATAAGAAGAACCACTATTATCAACTAGGGTAAACCAGAAATTCAAAACTTTACAGTTCTTTTCTATTTTTATTTTAAATATTTCCCATACATCTAAAATCAAGTTAATAATTTATAAACTTTAAAATTTTCGTTCACACAAAATGGCTCAAATTACTTGTCACATACTTTCAGAGCCTATTTTTATTAAAATCTAATCTCTTTTAAAAACCATTAAATTAATAAAATTTTATACCTATTACCAAATTTTCTGTTCACTCCAAAAACTATTAAATTATTCTTGCCCAAGTTCTCACATTAAAAGACTGGCAAAAATAAAAATTCTAAAATAGACGCCAGAAACTCTGAAAACCGAAGACTCAACATCTTATTTATTTATCCCGTAAGCAAAATCACAAAATTTTTATCACAAATTTTCCTAAGTAAGTTGGACAAGGAAAAAACTATAAAATACTTAATGTTAAATTAGGAAAATGGATCCTGATTTTTCAAGTTAGTGGATTTTCTGTGATTTCCTTTGCCTTTACTAGTTATCAAAACAAAATCTACATTACCTCAACAGTAGGACATTCACAGGCATAAAAGTAAATATACTAATCAACCCAAAATGTTCTGTAAAGAAACATGACAAAAAGTGACCTTTAGTGACCTACGCCTAAAAGTGATGAAAAGTGACTCAAGTGAGCCCAGTGGAAGCTCTGAGGTTACTCTAGTTAAATATTGGGGTTGTAATTGGGACCTTAAGTTATCATTTATCAGAACTGTTGTCGTAAAAAATGTACAATTTTAATTTCGTGTATCCCAGCTATCTGTTCAAAATACATAATATTATATGAAAGCTTATCCAATTTCATAAAGTTTTTATGACAAATAAAATAATAGAATAATTGAAAAATTATAAAAAAGTATTACAAATAAAATAACAAGAAAAACTTAAGCATAATTTAGCTTTTGTAGAATAGCAAGTTGACCGATGAGTTGACTTACTTGTTTTTCCTATTGTAAAATTTCTATTTTTACAATTTCATATGTAAATGCCAAAAACACAACGATTTTTTTGGAAATTGCCTAAAAACTCTCCGCAACTCCGATTTTGACCAAATTTGGTATACAGTGTTTTTATGGGGCACTGATTACGAATCTAAATTTTTAGTCGGAAACGTTTCGTTTCCGAGATATCCAATATAAAAGTTGGCATTTGAACTAATCTTATTTTCAACATTTTCCCCCTTCTTTGTGCACACAATTCTTGATTTAAAACTAAAGTGGCCCACAATATTGGATTTTCAACTTTTAAAACGCCGTTTTCTATGTATTTTACACCTATTATCAAATAAATTGGGAAGGGTCCCTTTAAAAACTCAGCAAGCCATGCTATAACTCCTTCGGCGCATTCACCATAAACTGAAAGTGAAGCTACGCAATTTAATTCAAAGAAAGTGTAAAATACGTGGAAAAATAAACGGTGAAAATCAAATATTGTTTACCACTTTAACTTAAATAGTGAATATAGTGAAAATGAGGTTAGTTCAAATACCAACTTTAATGATGGATATCGTGGAAACGAAACGTTTCCGACTAAAAATTCTTTCAGATTCGTGATCAGCGCCCCAAAAAGCCCTGTATACCAAAATCGGAGTTGCGACCAGTTTCTAGACAATTACCTTTTTTTTTCATTTGTTCAAAAAAACTTACATATTTTTTCATGGGAATAAAATTCAAATAATTTTTTTAAATTAATTTACATGTTTGTTAATTTGTAAAAATGACTTACCAAACTTTCATTTGGCAGTTGGACTAACATTTAAATGAAACTGGAAAAGGAAGTTTTTAAGTAACAGCCAATAACTTTTAAATGGTAAATAGTAAGAGAATTTTTTTTTTGTAATTAATATAATGGTGTAATAATCTCAATTTCATAGAAGTGGACCTACTGGGGGTTTTGTTAAAAATTAGGTATTAATAGTATTAATAGCAAAAAGTTGGGTAATTTAAAAAAGTAAATGAAAATTAGTTACATACACAGCGTGTCTTACCAAATAAGAAACATTTAATTATTTACTTTACGAAAAAAGTACTTCCTTATAAGATATTTATAAAATACCGACTTTTAAAAAATAATTAACGCCTTGTATTTTAGAAACGAGGAACTCCGGACATATGTTACAGAAACTTTTCTTCATAAAATGACTTAGGAAATCACCCTTTAAAAAGTTTCGTACCGTAGTTAGAAAATACCCTGAATTTTATTATGGAAACAAGTTTTTCTCAAGACACCCTGTACATCCAAACTACAAATATTTTAGTGAAAATGTATTTTCTTATCAAGCAAGACATTTTATGAACAGGCCCTTTTTTCGTAAAGTTGATAATTAAAAAATTTCTCATTTGGTAAGAACATCCGAAGAGACGCTGTATAATATAAATAAAGTTATTATTACTTTATAGCCAAGTGGAAAAACTGCCTCTAATATGTATAAGCTCGAAGGCACGTGTAATGCATTTGTTAAGGATGTACCTAGTACAATTCTAAACTATGAAGTTACCCTACTTTAATGTCAAATTTCAAATTATCTACTATTAAAAAGTAAACATTTTAATAATTTAATATAAACGTAAGTTTTACGATTATTTGGACATAAACGGCGTAAAAATAACTTTGAGATCAGTCAAGTAGATTCCATCTAAAAAGCAAGTTCCACTTAAAAATATTAAAATAATTTGCCAGTTAAAAACCTACCGGTTGAATTTTAAAAGTAGGTATCTCCTTTTTTAGGAATATTTCCCATTTGTAGTTTGGAGCAACGCAGTATCTACTTTATTTCACATTTAATACAATATAAGATCCATTTTAATGCACATGTTTATCAAAAAGTTGTTTTTTGGCAATTTTTTAAACGTCGTATGTTAACCTAGCATAACACGTCCAATTTAGAAAAGTTAAAATTTAATAAAGATGCCCATGAAAGCTGTGTTGCGAAATGACATTTCGTAAATTCCTACTTAAAATGAAAAATGGATTATTTACTATCTTTTATACAAATAATTACATTTTAAACTTGGAAATTCTTGAAATTTTTTCTCATTACATATATAAGGTTTTAAATATACACCATTAAAGTAATGTTATGTGGTGTACTTTATATTATTTAATGGATAAATATGTCCAATTTACAAATACAAATAATACCCACGTGAAGGAAAAAGGAAATAACGATAAAACCCGTGATGACCAGGTAACATTTTAATAGTTTTGATAAATTTAAGCTCTTTTTAATTACGCTTTAAAAACCATAAATCCAAAAGTCTTTATTATCTGTGGAAAAAATTGGATGAATTCCACTACTAATTGTATTATCTGGCAACACTGTTTTATCTTGGTTTCATTTGATCCCGATTGATACGAGCGCCCTCTATTGTTTTATAATAAAAATGCTGTAATTTAAACCCTTTTTTTTAAATACTCTCGTTGTCGTTTACACACCTTCCTCTAGATCACCATAGATGTGGCACTTCAGAGAAGCGTGAAAGAAAACTAACTCAGTCAGTGCCATACAATCCACAAATCCATTTAAGATCCTAAACAAAAAGAGAACCATAGCATCCCACCTAGGATGTTCTAAGGTTTTCAGACCACAAAGCAAACTTCTGGTTTGATGGGACAGATCTTCATATGGGAAGCGATGTTTAAATAATAGATACTTGGCAAATTTGTTCTGCACCCTCTGAATCTTGTCAATGTTAAATCTATAAAAAGTACACCAGATAATAGAGCAATATTCCAGGACACTTCTAATTAGGCTGTTGTACAGGCATGTTATGGCTTTTGTGTCGCTGATATGCTTAGTGTGTCGTTTGACAAATCCAAGAAGTCAAAAAGCCCTCAATACCATTTGCTCAATATGTAAATTGAAAGAGAGAGTGCTGTCAAAGTGACTCCCAAATCATTAATGGATTGTACACAATCAAGGTTATGGCCACCTATTGAGTATTGTCTCTGTGTTTGTATTGCTCTTTGAAAACCGAATTATCTTACATTTTTGAATGTTTAGGGCTAGGTAATTTGCGATACACCAGTTTGAAAAGACGTCCAGCTCTTGCTGAACATGATCATAATGCGAGTAGATGACACTGTAAATTTTTTTATCGTCGGCACACAACAAAACATCAGAGTTATTAAAACAGGACACCACACCGTTAATGAACAGTAAAAATAAAATAGGTCCAATATGGGATCCTTGAGGGACAGAAGTTACCTCGACCTCACGAGAAGTCAATCCTCCCACAACGACACGTTGTCGACGATCAGATAAGTATGACTTAATCCATTTCAAATAAGCGCCACTAGTGCCGATGTCAGATAGCTTCTTTAGAAGCAGCAGATGGCATACGCTATCGAAGGCCTTGGACAAGTCAGTGTATACTGCATCTACCTGCTTTCCCGACTCAAGAGTTTTTACCAGAAAGCTCTGATAGACACCCAAGTTTGTCGCTGTATAACTGCCCCGAAAAATCCGTGTTGTTGAGGTGCTATATACATCCGATATGTGTTGAAAATTTCATCAGTCAATATACATTCAAAGATCATTGGGAAGGCTGATAACGTGGATACTCCGCGATAATTGGTTATTTCAGATCGATCACCCGAAATCATATGTCAATTCAAGTATTACGTGTCATTTTAGAATAAAACATTTTAAAAGGCAATGGTCTAATTAAAAATATAACGTGAGAAAGTGACGTTTGTACACGACGTGAAAATTGCTCCGTGTTTTAAAGGTATTTTTACGTTTATATAGTTAATTAAAAAGTGCAAAACTAATATAATGGATAAAAATGTGGGGAGTCAAAAAAAAGCTTCCAGGCAAAACCAAATTCGCCAGGAGTAATTCAACAAGAGGTAATAGGAAATCTAACCTTAGAAGAAATAAATAAAATAATCGGATTCGAAAATGTAAACAAATCAGATAAAGACGACTCGAAAAATTCCGGTGATAATGTAGAGCCCGACCAGAATAAAAATGACACAAAGATATAGAGCCAACGAATAAAAATGTTTCTGAAAATTTAGATGAAGTTTTTATTTTTAAACCAAGATTATCAATTGCAAAAATACCACCCCAAAAATTAGATTGCAAGGATGATCCAAACAACTTGAAAGAACAAAGAGCTGAAACAAGCCCTCAAGATCTACAGTAAAAACTAAAAATTCGTAAACATTTGCAAGAATTGAATTTGAATTTAAATTATTTTTCGGGTAAAAATAAAGTTTAGATACTTAGATAAAATAGCAACATTTCGTCATACCATAAATTTTATACCGGCTGTCTCAAAATAAATAAATTAATATTTATTTATTTATTTATTAACAAATTTTACACTACGGAATAAAACATTCCAAATGGTAAATCCTATAACAAACTTAAAATATACATATATACAAAATAAATAGTTGCAAAGTAGCATTAATCCTAACTTACGAAATACGTCTTTTAATCTGGCTCAATGAGCACTGAAAAATATAAACGTTGTAGTAAAATCTATTGTAGTTGAGCACCATTCTATCAATCATTGCCGTAAGACCATAGTTCGTTCGGTGAGGACGCTCGAAGAACAGCTGTTGTTGCCTTGTGGGACGAACAGGTACCAAAAACAAAATCAACTCCAAGAGCTCAGCACGGTGCACGGAGCCATTGAGAAGCTTAAACATGAAAAGAAGCAATGCGTCCTGACGCCTAGTCTCCAAGGTTTTCATTCCACACAACAGCAGCCTCTTTCATATGGTATTTCTGAGTACTAAAAATGGTGTTTATACAGCAGATATTTGAGGAACTTGTTTTGAACCCTTTCTAACCTATTTTTGTGGACGTTATAGCTAGGAGCCCAGATAACAGAACAGTACTCTAGGACACTGCGTACTAGACAGTTGTATAAGCAGGTAATGGCTTTGGTATCGTGGATGTATTTTGTGTTTCGTTTAATAAAGCCCAGCATTCTAAAGGCTTTCAGAATATAGTATCAATGTGATTATTAAAAGATAAGCTCCGGTCAAAAATTACACCCAAGTCGTTAATGAATTCCACGTTCTCTACCAACTCATTATTAATCCTATAAACAGATTGGATTGGATTTGTACACTTGTAGAACCTGATTGCCTTGCATTTTGTGACATGTATACTTAATAAGTTCCTAGAGCACAGGACCAATGTGCGAGCCTTGCGGTACACCTGATGTAACATGTATCTCTCTGGAGTACGAACCACAAACTGAAACGCCTCGACGACGATTACTGAGGTAAGACTTAATTATCTCCAGGTAAGTTCCCGTGATACCAATCTTGGAAAGTTTCTTTATAAGCACTTGATGACAAACACTATCAAAAGCTTTAGCCAGGTCAGTGTAAATGGCGTCTACTTGATGTCCAGCTTTCAAGGCAGAGAGTACAAAGTTTTGATAGACCGCAAGGTTTGTTACTGTAGAGCGTAACTCGTAAAATCCATGCTGTTCTGGAATGATATAATGTCCAAAAAATGTCGTGCGTGAGCATCGACTCAAAAACTTTAGGAATTGCCGAAAGAATTGAAATACCACGATAGTCGGTAATACAACACCTGTCGCCGTTCTTGAAAATCGGTAAAGATAGATGATTTCCACTGCGCCGGAAAATATCCACCATCGAATGACCGTTGAAAAATGTTTTGAAGTGGTAATGCCCGAGAAGATGAACAGTTCTTTAACAAAACAGTGGGAACACCATCAGGCCCTGCCCCTTTGGATGGGTCGAGCTGATTCAACTTTTCGGCAACTTTAAGCTTTTAAAAGTGTACGACGACAAAGTGGCAACAAATCGGAAGGAATCTACAGCAGTTAGGTCTACATCAATACTGCTTGAGTAGGATGCTTCGAAATGAGTAGCAAAGACTTCGGCGATATCTTGTGAGTTGTAAAGCACCTGATCTTTGAACTTCATTATAGCTGGCAAGTTCCTTTTTGAGATTATTTATAAAAGACTAAAAATGTTTGATGTTTTGAGGAATCAAGTGTTCTGCTTTAGTAACATATAGAAGGTAGCACATATCAGTCCACACCTTGACCTCACGCCGATAGTCGGAATATCTATCATAATCGTATTTAAGACCAGATCTTCTATACTTCTTGTACAGTTTGTTCTTCTCAACGATACATTTGCGAAGCCCACTGTCAAACCATTTAGGGTACTTATCGGTCAAGATAGTCTTCCTCGGTACAAACTGATCAATACCTTCGAAAAGGACCCTGTAAAAGCGACTAATCACAGAATCTATATCAGGAATGGTTGATATAAAAGAACAGTCAGTCTGCTCATAAAATCCGCCATGTTTGGACAAATCTTCCGGAAAATATTATTCAAACTTTGATTGCCTTAATGCCGCGACGTTGCCAGCAAGTAATAAATAATAATGGATATTCTATTATATACCTAACACTGTATTGCTCTACTTTTGTCCGATAGTGTATATATATATACATATATATATAATATATATATATATATATATATATATATATATATATATATATATATATATATATATATATTATATATATATATATATATATTAAAATAGAAAGTAATGTTCTTGAGCCTTAGAATAAACAATTTAATAAGAGTTTTAAATTCTTGGGCATAGAGGCTCCTAAATGACAAAAAGAAAAGAAAACAAATACATAACCTGGTAGAAACGACTACTTGGCTGGTTACTTTAAAATTACGGAGTCTCCAAATAAATGGATGACCCCGGGTCGCAATGAAGACGGTGACACGTGTTTCATCCTTGTTGGGAATCATCACAACCGCTGTACATTGCTGACAACTTGGCTATGTTTTCTAGTCGCTAAACATAATCCCTGTCGGAACTAAGGGAGTAAGTTCAGCGGCCAGAGCCATCTCGCCAAGCAATTTCAAAACAACCAGCCAGAGCACCGTTAGGTTAAAACGGTAAAAGGGGTGCCATCTAGGTGTATATGGCGTTAAGTAGCATGTGTTGTAATTTTAAAGTAACCAGCCAAGTAGTCGTTTCTACCAGGTTATGTATTTGTTTTTTTCTTTTTGTCATTTAGAGCCTCTATGCCCAAGAATTTAAAACTCTTATTAAATATATATATATATATACAGGTCTGGAAAATCGTTATCGAACCATTGGGATTAACAAGTGGAAAAAGAGAAAGAAATCTTGCCTTAAGATAGAGAATAACAGAAAATTAGATATTCCCCTATTTTCAAATGCAATGATGCCATATGTATGTATACGCCTTGCTCGCACCCCCACCCTTTCCTGCAGTAGTATGGGATGGAAACCATACCGGCTCACCCGCGCGGCCGGAAGCATTTAAACGAAGAGAGTTCATTTTCAAGCTGATTGGAGTGTTGCAAACTGCTGTCATTTCTTTTTTAAATGTTGGTTTATATCGTTGAACAAAGAGTTCAAATTATCAAGTGGTACTATGCTGGTAATTCAGCAGAAGAAATATTTGGGAGATTTGCACTTTTATTTGAAGGAGGTCAATGTCAATTAAAAAAAAATGGTATCAATAAGATGGTTGTCAACAATTTTTGCAGTCACGTTTCCAAATCCTATAATCAGCGGAAGAGGTAACATAAAATGGCCTCCAAGATCACCGGATCTGGCACCAAATGATTTTTTCATTGGGGACATGTTAAGCAACAAATTTATAGGCAATGTCATGAACGTGCAATTGACTTAGATGAACTCCGCAAAAAAATTAGTCAGGTTTCTTATAGGCATATCACCTAAAATACTTGAAAAAACAAAAACCGAATTTTATAACAGATAAGATTTTTAAAATTTTTAAAGTTTTTATAAGAAATTTTGTTAGAAGTACTTTTTGTTGTTTATTTCTTTTTAGAATTATTTGTGTATTTTTTTTTATTTGCTTTTTATTTTTTCAGTTTTGTTTAGCACCAAACGGCAAAAAAATAATTCTCTTAAAAATAGCAGTACTTGATGCATTTAAAGCAAGAAATTCATCATATAAAGTCCGCGCGTTTAGTAAAGAGGCCATCATTATCTACGCGAAATCTTCTGTAACTCTTTCAATCGCGGTTTCGAGGGCTTCGTATCGTTACCTAGGAAGTAGACATTTTACAGATTTGAAAAAATAAATTACATTTTAAATACGGGATGAGGAAATAAGAGGACATTTTGCGCAGAAAATGATGACGTCGGTGGCATCTTTACTAAACGCGCGAACCCTACCATATCTAATATTATAAATCATCGGCTGTTAACGAAACTGTAGGAAGTGCATGTGTAATGATGAAGTGCCACCTGCACCTCCATTAACTGAGGAACGGCAAGTGCGTGATACTGCTGCATTTTCGCCCCTGCAGTAGTGCGCCCTGGTGCCTTGCACCACCCGGTAGGCACGGCCCTGGTCATAAGCATATCACATCAAATGCTTGAAAACCAAAGAGAACCGAATTTAATAACAGATTGAAATATTGTCTTGCTAAAAATGGTGGTCTCTTTTAGAACCACAAACTAAGATTTTAAACAGATTTTATACATTATATAAACATTTTCGTTAGAAATACTTTTACGTTCTTTTAATTTTTGTAGAGAATTTTTTTATATTTATTTTATTTTTTGAAAGTTTTGTTTAGAGCCAAATAGCAAAAAAATTATGCCTCTCAACTTTACAGGATTTAATGTATTTAAATAAATATTTTTCTAGGATACTCAAATATTTAATATTTACGTAAAAAATGCATAAAAAAATATAACAAGGAGTTGCACTCCTCATGCATGTCTACCATGCTACTGAATTGAATACCAGTGTGGCCGGTGGGTTACGATAAAAATCCCCCGCGTTGTTCCAAAAATCCCTTTATTGTGATACCTTGAAAAAATTCCTCTTACGTAAGGTCACATTTGCGGGTTGCCTTTTGATTGGCAAAAAATGCATTTTCTACGCCAAAGAAATTGAGAACCAGAAAACATATTTACGTAAAGATCGAGAATTTAAATAAAAAAGTAAGTCAAAGTAATGGTACGTTAACATCTGACATTTATTGCATGATATTTATGTCATTTGGAAATTCTGGCTAATGTAAACGGTCAAATATGTATGACTGACATAAATTTTTGATTGTTTACACTAGCCAGAATTTCTGTCTGACGTAAATATCATGCAATAAAAGTCAGATCTAAACGTACCTTTAAAAAGGTGTTTTTACCACCATTCTAATAATTCAAAATATAGCCATATTCAACGTTAAGGGCGTTAAATGGCGATCAGAGTAGACTACCTTTTAAACCGTTAAAAAACCCCGTTTTTACTTTAAAAATCCCTTTTTCCCTTGTCATTAAAAATCCCTGAAAAAGTCTTTGGCAACACTGTTGAATACCCGAACGCTGCACGCAAAACGAAAACCGTGGGCGCCGCACTGTGGGATAAAAATCCATTATTTCGGCCAAAAAGCAACTTTGAAATTTTAATAGCTCATGCTCTGAATTAGAAAGTAGATACTGGAAATTACATGTACACAAAATTATACAAGGATTTGACGACTTCTATTAGGTTAATAAGAAACTTAAAAAGGTATTTTAAGAATCAATTAAAATCATACAACTAAAAATAATTAAGTATTAAATAAAAAGTGTTTTAGCTTTGTCGAAAAATTTGCAATAATTTATATTATTCTTACCCATGTAAACATAAATATACAACAATTAATTTACCAAGTTAAATATTAGCCTAATATACTAAAAAAGGAAAAGAATTAAAATAATAAAAACTATTGTTGTGTTTCCGATGCAAAGTCTCGCGAAGTCTCGCTACTTTTGTCAAACATTTTTTTACCATTTTCTTTATTGGTTGTTGTACTAACAATTACCTGGCTTTTTGCTACTTCTGAGTAACCAGAACTAACAATTACCTGGCGTTTTGCTACTTCTGAGTATAAGGACCAGTGCAAGGTTTTTTATTTTAAAATTAACATTTTTTGTTCTACACTGTATATCTAAAAAGATAAAAGCATTCTGATGAAAGATACGGATTTTACAAAATCTTCACAACAAAACAGTGTTTTTATGTATTTTATATGTTTAAAAATAAAGAAAGTTGGGAAGATGTAACTTTATTACGCTTCTAAGAATAATTAAAAATTATTCTTTACATTGGGATGGTCATATTTCCAAAACTAATTGAGATAGACATATTAAATGTGGTACTTTTTTAAAGCTTTTTAATAGATCTTTTGGTAGTAATATAATATAAATAGTTTCCATTTAAAAAATATCATACCTATTGTCGTACCCTGTATATCATATGAGATAAAAATCATTTGATCACTGTTGGTTTATTTTATACAATAAAAAATAATGATGTTAAGGGGAATGTAAATGTAATAAGGCATTCTATTTTTTTTTTTATATATTTTTTCAGTAAAGAGCACCTCATTTTAAGTTAGATTAGTAAGAATTTTGGCCAAAAAATTTAAATTTCTATCCCATAGTGCGCCGGTGTCCTGATAGGGGAGTACGTTTGGATATAAGCAAAGAGAACGGGGAAAAATTTGTGCATTAGACAACATTGCATTCTTATCGCATTCTCATCGCATCGTCTGTTTCAGTCGAACTTATGTGATTCAGTAATACTGTTAGCGCTCTCTATTCCACTTGGGCAATTGCAAAGGGCGAATAAAGATTTTCCACACCTGTATATATATATATATAGATACTATCACACCAAACAAAAACTAAAAAGAAAGAATATGAAAAAACCAATTGCCCACTAACACAAGATTCAATAATAATTACCACCAATAGAAGAAAATAAACACTGAAAACTCTAGTCTCATTCATCATAATGTACAATCCATACGAAATTGTTTAGATCAGGTAAATCACTTACTTGAGGATCATGAAGAATGTAAATTCCTCTGTATTTTAGAACACTGGGAAAAGTTGGAATATTTACAGACATATGTGATAAACAATTTTAAGCTGGCTTCAGCATTTTGTCGGACTGAAGGATATGGAGGTGCAGCAGTGTATGTGCAAAAGAGTATAAAATTTAGAGTTCGGAAAAAACTAAATGGACTTGTTGTAAGTGGACAATTTAAGTGTGCGGCAGTAGAATGTGCGATAAAAAGTGACCAGTACATTGTGATAGCAATTTATAGGCTCCCTAGTGGCGACGTAAATGTATTTTATCAAAAATGGAGGAACTGTTATCAGAAATAGTAGAAGAACAGAAATGTGTACTCCTTGCAGGCGACTTTAATATTGAACTTCTTAAAAACCTACTAAATTAGGAGTTCTGACAATAAAAATAAATGTATGTGGTCGATTTTTAAAGAAATAACAGGTAAATCACAAACAAGTACATCTACAATTACTGGGAATGCGGAGGATGTATTGAACAACTACAATGATTATTTACTAAAATATAGGTACCTGATTTTTTAAGGGAGCTGAACAATACAGATTGGCACTCCAACATTGTGCCAAATGACAAGGTTTTTAAATTAAAAGTAGTTTCACAGAATGATCTTATATTGTTATCAAAAAAAATTATAAATAAAAATAGCTCCGGAGATGACGAAATACCTACAAGCATAGTAAAGCTCAGCTTACCAGTTATTGTAGATGTAATGTGTTTCATAATAAATAACTCTCTAAGAGAACGTATATACCCTGATCAATTAAACCTAGCATTATTAACCAGTCTATAAAAAACAAAGGAGATAAGGACGTTTTTGATAATCTTAGGCCTATTAGCTTACTGTCTGGTTATTCAAAGCTATTCGAGTTGGTGATGAGTGATCAACTTATTACATTTATGAAAGACATTTTTTCCAGAAACCAACATGCATATCTAGACAGAAGATCCACTCAAACTGCTATTTTCCACTTCACGCTGGCAGTTTTGAATTATTTGGAGAGGGGCGAAATGGCAATGGGAATATTCCTAGACGTATCAAAAGCTTATGACTGCTTGTATAGAAATCTACTTCTTAAGACAATGCATTTATATGGCATCAGGGACAAAGGCCTAAAGTGGTTAGGTGCCTTTATATATTGTCTGTTGCCAAATTTATGATAAAATCTGAAAGCAAACCTCTAATTAAACACAATTTGGGTACAAGGAATAGGGAATATAAAAATTTAAGTCTTCCAATAAATAAAACTACTTTAAGCTTAAAATCCATATTATATTTTGGACCTAAAATATATAACAAAATTCCTCATAGTATAAGAAGTTCAAAGATCTGCAAAGGTTCTGCTTTTAATAAAAAGTGTTTATCTTCAATGCCTATGAATAAGCTTTCGCCAATATGTTTAGCACTTTATAACTATTTTTCTCCACCTTTTTAGTTTGTAAAACCTGTGATAATGAGACTGATTGTTCGAGTGTACATTCTGTATATTAATTTAAATTTTTGTCTGCAATTTTAATTGTTAATCTTAATCTATAATTCCTATTTTTATATTTAATATCTTGCTACTATTGTGATATATATATAACATTGTGATAATTTACCATGTGATACCTGTGAGTCTTAATATTTTTAAATCGGTCCAACCTCACATGTCTTTTAAAAAAGACTGTTGTAATGGTTAGTGTGTACAAATTGTAATTTTGAATTTCTTGTTTTTGAATATTTTGCATGTATATTTTTATTGTTACCTTTTTTATTGTTTACCTTAATTTATTATCAACACAAATACTATAAGAAATATTTATATAGAATAATGTTCCTATAACACATACGGATGTCTCAGATATCTAGGTGTTATTAATAGTTTATATACACATCGTATAAATTTAATTGTACCTGTGCAATGTATATTGTGTTTTGTTAAATAAATAAATAAATAAATAAAATAAATAAATAAAATCATACCTTAGTAACAGGACACAAAGGGTAGCTATAAAACAGGACAATACAAGCTGCAAATTTCGTATTTCACAAAGTAGTTTGGGTATCTCACAGGGCAGGCAGGCCAACGATTTAAATACTGAAGCGGAAAACCCAAATGACAGATTAACATCATACGCTAATGACACAAATTTATTAGTCGGAGCATACCAGATCCCGAATCTGGTAGAACGTGGAAACCAAATATTTAAAATAACAAAAGACTGGTTTGACAGAAACAGACTATTAGTTTATGAGAATAAAACATTCTATTATTTAGGTCTAAGCTTAACAAAAAATGATAAACCTGAGGAAATAAATATTAATTGTAAGTACATTTTTCGAAAAAAGTACAAAGTTTTTAGGTATGCACATTGATGAATTCTTGGATTGGTGAGGACATATAGAACAACTTGGTGAAAAATTAAATAAAATATGTTACTGTTTTCGTATTGTGCTAAAATACTTACATGTGACTGCCAGAAGAACTTTGTACTTTGCAAATTTTGACCACTACCACTCGGTCTACCATGAGATACGGTATAATCATTTGGGTATCAAATACAAAGGTACTAGATATCTTGGTAATACAAAAAAGAGTAAAAAGGATAATTTTTGGTGTGCCGTATTTGCAATCTTGTAGAGGGGTGTTTAAAGATAAAGGAATTATGACTGTGTATGCATTGTACATTTTTGATGCAGTTATGTTTTTCTTTAAAAACAGATATAAAATAAATACTAACGTTCAACACGAACAAAATACCTGTACAAGTAACATCAACTATTGTATTCACAGATTAACTTTGTTTGAGAAAAGTCCATATTACTCTAGTATTAAATTTTGTAATAAAGTGTTAATATTAAGTGTAAGTCGAGGTGTAAGTATATTGAATGAAAAAATGTTTAAAAAAGTTAGGAAAATTACTTATTTGTTTGGAGCCCTACAATATAGAAAATTATTTGAATATGTAAGAAATGTTTGTGTAGTAATAGTATTGTTTAAGATTAACTGTATTTTTTTGTCACGTCATTTCATTTTATATTTGTTCTTACATTTAATGTAGTGCTAAATGTAATTTGAAATAAAGAAAAATAAATACAAAAATAAATAAATAAAAACCTTATACAAACCTTTGCCGTATGGGCACGATCCGTTCTGTGCCCAGTGGTGACAAAATTCCTTGTGCGTGGTAGTTCCTGTTCCTGCTTTGATCCCTAAACGGTCAAAAACACTTGGACGGGATTTCGTTATAGTTTTGCTTTTCTGGGTGCTAAGGCTTACTGTTATTTTTCGCTTTATTTTGTTAGACATCTTCACTAACAGTTTTAATGAAGTTTGTGGCTGATTGTTTACACGCACTGAGGCCTACCATATTTACAATTGTATTATTTTTAAAATGTTTTTCAGTGCCTTCTATTTCTCTGCAAACAAGAAAACCAGAAAATAACAAAATTATGAATTAATATTTTGTCTCAAAATGAGCTACTGGAACCACAAAACAGAGAGTGACTGGAACCACAAAACAGAAAGACTGGAACTAAACATAGCGAAGCAACACCGACTTCACGGAAAGCCAATCAACTGTCAACCGTCATCCGACGATAAAAATGGCGGCATCTTTTGTTTTCTGGTACAGTAGACAAGTATAGTGTTTTTGTCAGTTTTTTTCGTTTTCAACGGTTGTTTTAACCTTTTAATTGTTTTAAGTGGACATAAAAGACGTTTTAAATTGATTTTTGCAACTGTTAGTACAGTGTATGTTTTATTTACCTTTTTTTCTTGTGATGTTTGTGTAGTGGTGTATCAACAAGTGGTTGTTTACATACGTTTAAACCAGTTTTTTCTAATTAAAACATTGTGTTATTAATTTTTTATTGGCTTAGTGAACTAAAAGGACCGTCTTAGTATAGTGTTTAGTGTTTTTTGTGATTTTCTTTGCGATTTTTATACTCAAAAGACGACAGGTTATATACTAAATTAATAGTAAATTTCTGTTTTTTAACAAATTATGAAGTTTTTTGAAAATGCCGTACTCTTGTTGTGTGCCTCTTTGTAAGAGTACCAGTGCCAGTAGAGGCCCAACGGTTTCAGTTTTTTCTTTTCCCTCAAATGAAGATTTTAAAAAACAAATGGATACATGCTATTCGTAGGGAGAATTTTATTCCAACAACACATTCTATAAGGTATAATTGATCCTAATTGTATTTTGTTTAAACATATAAATTTGTCTATGTTCTTAGTAGGTTTATAAGTTACATTTTCAAAGTGACGATATAGAACGCAGTACAAAATTTTATACTAATACCGGGGATATTTTAGATGTACCATTGAACAGGCCACGCTTAAAACCAGGTGGGTATAATATATATCAACTACATCCAATATGGCGGCGCTACTAGTCGAGTAGTGTATAATAAACTGTCGTTCCTTAGTACTTAAATATTTGTTATTGGGCATGTTTATCGTAATCAAAATATTTTTTATGATATTTAATCGTAAAATATTACATATTATACAGTGTGTCTGATAAATTTGGAACCATATGGAAAACTTTTTATTATTCATTTTCGAAAAAAAATCTTTATACAAAGTTCTGCATGGTCTAAAACTTAATATGCAATTATTAAATTTTAATTTTCTTTAATCTTATACGAGATATGTTAACTCAAACTCTCTTTATTCACTATAAAATCATACAATGATTGAAGTTTCGTTAATAATTTTCTTAAGTCTAATTTAAAATACAAATAAAACAAATTGTATATGGACATAAAATTATAAAAAAGCAAAAGTATATGTATAGGCAAATTCAATCATTTAGTAAATAGTATAAAATAACATATATAAATAAAATAAAATAACAGGCACATAATGATTAATTAAAATAAGGAATTGTTAAATCACAGGTCGTTGGGTTTAGAAATTCATTAAGAGAATAGAAGGAGTTATTATTTAGAAAGTGCTTAATTCTTTTTCCAAATATACCAATCGATGTAGCTTCTTTGACTTGGTTTGGTAGTTTGTTAAAAATTCGGACACAGGCGTAATATGGGGATTTTTCATATAGTGCTGAGGTATGTTGTGGGAACACAAGGTTTCTGGAATTTCTTGTCGGGTATCCATGGTTATCTCTATTTTCTCTAAACTCTCTCCGATTTTTAAACACATATGTTGAACATCTCAGGATATATATTGATGTAACAGTGAGAATTTTATACTTCTTAAATGTTTCCCTGCATGTTTCCATAGGTTTAAGTCCGAACATTAGTCTCAGCAGACGTTTTTGGGTGACAAATACTCTAGCTACGTTTACAGCCTGGCCCCATAATACAGGGTGTTTCGGGAGGAAATGGAAATATTTTAAGAACACGTTCAGAAGGTCAAAATATGAGAAATTAACTCATATGTTTTATTCCGATTCTTAACCGTCTCTGAAATAATCAGTTCTAAAGTTTTTTGTAACTATTTTTTATTTTAAAATCAACATAAACTATACTACTAAAACAGGAAAATTCCACTAGTTCTGGTTAGTTTTTGAAAATACCCCCATTAACTTTAATACAAGCTGCAGCATACTTCCCATGAGTGAATGTGTGAGGCATTACGTATGGAGCCTTTTCTCTTTTCGGTTCGAAACGCCCAGAATTAATCAAACTAACAACCAAGCTTGTCAAAACTATCAGTCAATTAAATTAGGTATTGACAACCAATAAAATACCTACAAACTGGAGAAATACACTTTCTAATTACTCCAAAACTTTATAAAAATAACTTTAGAACCGTTTATTTCAGAGACGGTTAGGAATCGGATTACCACATATGGGTTAATTTCTCCTATTTTGGCCTTCTAAACATGTTCCCAAAATATTTTCCTTTCCTCCCGAAACACCCTGTATAATGTTGTAACTTAGATGTGGGTAAGCTAAGGCATAATAGGAAGTTATTTGTGTGGAAAGAGGGACTGATTGCTTTAATTTAAGAAGTGCAAAATAGGCCTGAGCGAGTTTAGAACATACATGATCTAGTTGAGGCTTGAGTAAAAAATTGAATTTGGCTCAAGAGTAAAGTACCTTAATTTTTGACAAAATCAGAAAGTGCTATTAAAAAAGTTGTTCAGAATTAATGAGCATGTACAAATATGAAATTACAGCAATTAAGCATAAGCATTCATATTTGGTGAAAAACGCTAAAGTTGTATCCTGCCAAAAAAGTAATAATAATTTATATGGAAGGAATTTTTATACTAAACTGCTGTAACTGCATATTTGTACGTCTTTTTTTTACTTTGTTAAATAAAATTTTTTGATATTAAAAACTAAGGTACTTTACGGTTTGAGCAAAATTTATATTTTTTGACATATCTCATATAGGATTTAAAAAAATAATAAAATTTGATAACTGCATATTGACTGAACTTTTTCCCAAAATGAATAATAAAAAAGTTTTCCATATGGTTACAACTTTATCAGACGCAGTGTATAATCCAGTTAATATTAATTTTAGTCTTTAAACAAAAAAGTAAAAAAAAACATTTTTTTATAGAAAAAGAAATTGACATACTTACCAAAGTAGTATTAATTTTTAGGTCGAATTTCGCATTACATTTTACACTGCTTTTATTTTAAACATGTAGACTAGACAAATTTTAAATATTAGCATTATATATCTATCTGTTTTGTTTGAATATTTTCGAATGTAGAATATATTATTAATGTACATTTAACATTACAATTAAATACAAATTATGTTTTTACTTACAATGTTCACAAAATTTAATAGATGATTAAATTTAACATACATTCTGAGCTTGATATGTATTTATTTATTTATTTCACTTTATTGTCTATAATAATCCAAAAGGATATGACAACGTCAAAAAATACAAATTAATACTATAATTAAAAAATGTACAATAATATTGTTTTAACAACCTTAATTTTATACAAAATAAAATAAAATGCTAGACAAACTAATGTACTTTAAAACAGATTACAAATCACACAACCCCACCAAATTTGTTTTCACCATACTTGAGCAGGTATCATCTAAAAATAAATACTAATATTATAAACTAACTTATAAACATTAAAAATATGTTATGCGAACTATTTATTCTTTTTGTTGCCAGATTTTATCCGCTTCAATTGAGGCATAATATTATTTTATGCTAAAACATAGTTTTTGTTTGGCAAATTTATTTAAAAATAAATTTGAAAATTTAAATAAAAGTTCTTTAACTATATAATTTGTGTCATGTTTTTGACAATTACGTCCCAAAAATAAATTGTAATCTACACCATTAATATTATTAAGAGACAGAACTGTAACAATTTCTCTATGGTTCTGTTCTCTTAAAAAACTGATGTTATGGTTAATAGCTTAGACTATTCACAACAGACCAAACATTACTTGTTTTTTCAATGCTAAAATGCCGTTTGTTTTGTTGTCATGATTAAAATACTAAACATGAAAACACAAACGTGTGTGACAAAGAAAATAAATCAAAATAATTTGCCTTTGTTTACAAATACCTCTGTGTTGGCAACACTGTAAATAATATAATGACAAAGTGCATTTCGATTGCCAGAGGTGTGCCATTCTAAGGCAATAATAAAATAAGCAAAAATAACACCAAATAAGAATGTTTTAGATAAACTTGTAAAACTTTTCTAAATAAGATTTGGGTAAGTATAATTTTACGGTTTATAACGTGGATATAAAAATATACCTCACATTCTCAAAAAAACTTCATTTTGTTTATAAGAATGTGGGGTTACTGATTATTTATGACATAGACATTGATGACTGTCTTATGTATTTATTTTTTAAATAGAAACTTCTTTTAAAGCCCAATTGGTCATTTAGATGACGTAAAGAAACATGAGCGAAAATTATCCCAGACATCGTCTAACCCTTTTTATACTGATAAATCCCCTTTTATATGTGTTTATTTTTTTATTTTAAATAAAGGAATAAACATTAAAAAAATAAATAAAATCTAGAATAAAAACTGGATAGGTAGCCTAATTTTAAAGATTGTATTACTAAAAACGGATATTCCTAATTTTTTGGACGCCATTATATTTTGCTTTGCTAGTTTATGGCTTTTTGTGCTTGCAATGTAAAATATGATGCCTATATGATATAATTTAAAACCAAGAAATTTTAGTTAGTAACTAACTAGACATGGTAAATTCGGAATATTTTAAATAATAGACTGAAAATCATGTTCTTTTTATTTTAAATTATTATGGTATAAAAAGTATTTTAATCTATTAATCATACAAAATAATATGCATTTCTTTAAAAGGACTTGATGTTTTACCAACACTTACATTCGATTGCGCATTCGCCATTCTACACATACTTTACTTATAAATGAACTGACTGATTATGATAATACCCGATTTACACTAACTAGTTCGTGATTTATAAAAGTCAAAGCACACTAGGTGCTCAGGTTTTCTGTACGCTCAAGGACCGATCAAATATCTTACATGGTATTTAAACATCATTCAAGGTAATTCTTTTAAAATGCATGTAAATTATTTGATCGGTCCGTGAGAGTACCGAGACCTAAGCGCCTTGTGTGCTTTAACCTTTAGCAAACAAGCATTCAATTTTTTTTATTATCACTGGACACAAATATTCTTTACTTTCATTACATTTATGAGAAAATTATTTTAAAAATTGTTTATGCTCACCAAATTTGCCATTTTAGATTTTGGGTAATATTTGTGATATGCACTTTGTTTTTGACTGAATTTAAGCATTTACAAAACAACACAAAGGTTATTTTAAATAGACTAAAAACCAGTTACAAAGGTGCCACAAGCGTCACACAAATAAACACGGCAATCAACTATCGCTGTCTAAACGCGTCGTTTACAACGTGTGCGAGCAACAAAAAGGAGAATAATTGAAAGTGAGACAGAACTGGTGACGCCGTGGCATCTTCTCAACTGGCGAGAACTTTACAATATAGCGATAAGCGAAAGATACCACTTTTAATACTAGTATAATTTTTTTTGTTTAGAAGTTTTATTATTTAAAAAATTTTTGTTGAATTTTAAAATTTATGGATTTAAGGTAGGAAAAGCTTGATTTTCTTAAATTTAAGACTAAGACCAAAATAAGAAAGATAAGTAATTTTGAAAATGTCTCTTATTGGTAATTTTTCATTTATTGCAAAAAGTAAAAAAACAACTTGTTATTGAAATAATATTATTTTTAACAAAAAGTAACGATAATTATTTCATGAAGAGGTTTTTGGTAAATAAATAACACATAAATATAAATATACTTTTATTTGCTTTTCAGTAAACATAAGAAACACACGAATATACATGTTTTGTCACTTCAAAAGGTTCATAGACAACTAAAGCAAGAACAATGTGGGACAGATTCATTACCATGTTTATATGTCGGCATTCTTTATCTAATTTCTTCCTGTTAGTGTACTACACGCCTTGGACCGTCTTTTTTTACGTATTGCCTATGAACATTTTTGAATTGGCTAAACATGTATAAAAATTTCAACATTTATTTAATCAATAATTTAGTATATTTTGGTGAGTGTGCGTGTGTATGTATGTAAATCAGGAATTAAAAAGATAGAATGAGGATTTTTTAAATAACCACTTATGTATTACATTTGCTTAAAGGCAGTTTTACAAATAATATTACATCATTTAATTTAAGATTTATTCTCATAAAAGAAAATTGCACTAATATCATAATTAGTCATTTGTAAATAAGTTATGTGTATGAAATAATTTAAAATATATTATTATGTATCTCATAACGAAATAAGTACTAACAGACTACGCCAACAACGATCCGACGCCAATGAATTGCAAAACAAACATATGTTTACTTACTTGTGAAATGACACATTGGGGTTTAAAAAGTCTATTTTTTGCATACTTGGCATTCACGAACCATATTGTCGGTAATATTGTCCAATAATTTACACAAAAACACTATAAGACACCTGAAAAACTGAGAAAATCACCAAAACAACCATTTTGCACAAGGCAACGCTGCACGTAATGGCGCATGAGAAGTGATAAAAATGCTACGAGACTAGCCAATCCGAGCCCGCTTGGAGGCTATGGCCCGTAGCAACGTTGTCGAGTTGTTTAGTCAATTTTCCGTGAGTAAAAACAAAAAAAAAACCTG
>JACEGR010009656.1:0-24753 GCA_014170235.1 Listronotus bonariensis
GAGACCCACGACAAAGACGACAAATTCTCTCTGAAAAACCCTATTTTTTTGTTAACTTTTAATTATAAAATTAGCATGACTCTGTGTCTACCTAATAAACAATTCAATTCTTAAATATTTACATTCATGAACATATTGCAGTTCTGATTGAATTGGTTTTACTTGGTCATCTATTATTTTGTTATTTAAAACATTTAACATTTGCTTTTTTACCATTTACAATAATCATTTTTTACGTCAATTACCCTTTACCCGACATTTTTTCATTGCACTGTCAACATTTATATCACTTACAGAGTCAGCATAAATACCCGCAAATTTACCAGTCTCACGTTCATTGTTAATGTCAATATAATGAGAAATAATCCCAAGAAACCTCTCATTTTCTCTGAAGATATTCTCAAGAAAGAGCTGACCAAACCATCTGCGCATTGCCATACTTAAATCGAGAAAACTGATCACTATGATCTCTTACCTTCCCCACCGAGAGGCCAGTTGCACGACGCGCCACATGAATGGGTCTGAAATTCACCCCGGTTTTCATAAGCGATACGTTAACCTTGTCAGCCTGCGTGCCGATCTAATACATTTGGCCAGTTTTTCATTTAAAGGCATCATGTTGATTGGTCTAAATTCTTCTGATATCTTTTGGTACGTCACCTTCGATTCCTCAGTACCGAAATTACCTGTCAGGGATCAATGCCCTAATACGATGCATTTATACTTGCAACACCATTTGCTCATAACAGCTCCTCTCCTCGTAAAATTTGCATCTATCACTGTCGAAAGACTTTTTGGCCCCGTTGATAAGCGCCCATGATATCGATTCATTTATCGTTTTTACTTAGTGGTGTAATACCTTTCTTAACATACAATTACCATCTCGACATAATACCATACTTTCGTGGCCGTTAAGGTAGTACTAAATGGGTACGCTGAATTTCACTTGTGGGGGAATTGGTATTTATGCCACTGGCTCAATAAATGCACTGCGCCACGTCGTCTAAGTCAATTGCTACTTATTATCACATTTTTATCTTGTTTTTTAAGTACTGGTAATTAGCCCAGATGGGTACAAAAATACCTACATCCAGTGGACGTCGAGAATGAAGAAAATGGGCAGGTGTCCACAATGGGTTAATATTGTCTCAGCCACTTGGTTGAAAGCCGTGCGGTCAGCCTGCAACACATGGAAGCTTATAAGTATACCAAAGATATACGCCACATTATAAGATGATGTACCGTTATCAATACAGCGCATCAGTTCTTCAGATCTATCAATTAAAATAGTTATTAAGGTGTAATATCGTCGATTATAAAAGTAGACCACTTAGTAGCAGAGGAGGCGACTTTTCTTGATAACTTAGTATATTCTTGAGGAAACACTGAATTACTTTTGCATATTTTAATTAGGATGTTTTTCGGACTTTAAACGGCTAATTTCGTACTTAGCTGTTCTTATATAAGACGACATATTAAAAGTACACATTTAACATCCACCACATTCACGATCGATACCAAATCGATTTTATCAGCACCGTCTCAAAATAATAATGGATTTGGTCTAAATTACAGTTTGGCATTTTCCTGAACTGAACCCAAGATATTTTTTGTCATTAGGCGAGATATTATACTATAGAATTTTTTGAAACAAAATTGATTTCATACGGTCAGAGAATTTCCGTTAAAAAGACCAAAGACATCGCGAATACGATTCGTTATCATTATTAACCATCGAATACGAAGAAAGCTATTGTTATCGTTATCGTTATGGATTGTAGAAATTTAAATATCAATTATTTAAAAGATTGTAATACATGCCGTATTATTAAAATATCTGTAATTAGCGTGTAATTATAAGTAATAAAATCGTGCGTGCAGGACTTGCATTGTTTAATAAACAGTAATTGACTAGTTCGGCACACTCTGGCTTATTCTTACCAACTCCTTGTGTTTGCTTATACGTATTGTTTTTTGTCTGTTTTTAAAAACGAAACAACAGCAAGTTTGCATATATTAAATATCAATTTATAGCCTATGAAGAATAAAAATACTGATTTTTCGTTTAACTTTTGCATCGGCATCCACACAGCAAAGCCATGTATGAAAGCGCAGATTTAAAGATACATTTATTAAAGAGGCTGCAAAAATCCCGTCTAAACTGCCGCCGTAATCGTTGGTTTAATAACGATAATCATAGAAGTGTCAAAACGTCAGTCATTTTAAGAGGTGCAAAATGCCCTACATCATGAAGGCTTTATATTACTAGGATTAATAGTGCTTAATTCAGTTGCTTGTTTATAAAAGCGCCAGCAATAATAAGACAGACTTCTACCAATTTTCAGGATTACTGAATGCAGAATACCGCTACTTCGTCGAACTGATATTACTTTCCAATGGTTGAGATTTGTCAAGGGTACCGACATTCCATTAATGGAAAGTCGAGAGAGTTGTTAACGCAGGCTCTATCAAAGGTAACTTTGCAAACCCATTAATATCAAAAAGACACAAAATATTAATTAAAAAAAATGATTAAATTCAGACCATCGGTATTAACAGTAACAAAGTATAGTCATAATAAAAGAGAGTTTCGAATAGTTCACTTACTTACTTTTGGAGTTTTCAGTAATGTCCTGTACCAAGTAATAGAAAGCCCAAAGAGGGATTATGTGATTTACTATGGCAGATAATATACCGAGGATGCTTTCCACTCGGAAATTTCCCTGTCATATAAGCCTATATTAACTAAAAATGATCACGAACTTAAGGGTTCGATTCTTACTGACAAAATAGTGGTAGAGTTTCATAAATTTTTCAAAATGTCATTTCCGTTTTCGGTTACAAGCCGTCAAAGTTCACTTTTTATTTTGGTTTTCGCCATATTGCATTTATTTTGAAAACTATACGTTTGTATCACGAAGAAAATAAATTGCTGGGCCCCAATAGGTAAACTATGACTATCTTTAGTTTGACTCCCATTACCTACTAACACCTGTATATTAAGGAAGCCTATTTATAAAAGTGTAATGTAATAAAATTACTTTTAGAAATTAAGATGTTCTGTGTTGACAAAGAAAGTGATCGCTGCATGAAAGTTTTATCACATTGTTTATATATTACGAATCATAATCAAATGGGAGAAGGTAAAATTGCGAGCATACCGGCGGTTTATAGAAAATTGAAATGTAAAGCAACTTAGTCAGTTGAGATCATCTCATACAGTAAATATTTTTGACATGATATAAGATGGGTTCTGTTTTTGTCATATTTACAGCCCAGGTTTGTAGCCCCAGGCCGCCAGAATCGCGCGCCTCAGCCTGGCAGTGCCATGCCTGTAACACATACGTTGTTTGTTAGCCCAGCAGATGCTTGAAACATGTTGGAACTGTTTGAAAGCTTTGCAAACTTTCTCAAACATTACCGACAAATTTTTAACATGGGAAACCTTTCTGTACGAGGTATAGCGCATCGCCTTGCTTATTTTGTTCCAGCAGAAAACTATTGCCAACATTCTTCACCAATGTTCAATAAATTTCGCGTTTTACGACGTTGCCAACATGCTCTCAACACCCCGCTGGAACAAACTCCAAGGCAGCTTATCATGTCTGTGCAATATATTCATAGTACTTACCCATTTCAGCTCAAACCTGCAACGCAGGGCGACCTTCACTTGACAGGCGCCAAATCTGTCGTATTCAAGACACAATCATGCGCCCCGCTCAAACCCGGCCACCATGGGAGGTGAGTGTATGATTTTTTTCGCGACAAGGCACATGATTGTGTCTTGGATGCATTAAATTGAACGAGATTTTTGGCGCCCCAATCCAGTATCAAATTGAGATCCTGTGAAAGGGATATCTGCATCGCCCTGCGTTTGCTTTTCAAGTCGGGTTCAGAGGTTGGTTTGAGAACCTGAAATGTGGAGTGAAAGGGTACTATGGATATATTACTTTTTAGACTATATTAAAATACCTTAGGTTTGTTCCAGCAGAATGTTGGAAACATGTTAGCAACAATCGTAAAACGCAGAAATTGTTACGAACATTAGTCTGAAATGTTGGCAATAGTTTTCTGCTGGAACGAAAAATAAACAAGGCGTGCATACTGCTTATACGTCAATACAAGAAAGGTTATGTTAAAAATTTGTCAGTAATGTTTGAAGAAAGTTTGCAAACTTTTCAAACAGTTTCCAACATGTTTCCAACATCTTAAAACTACTGCTGGAACAACAAACAACTGTATAATGTTACAAACATGGCACTGCTGGAACGACAAATTTGACGTACGCAGAATCCGAACGGTTGCAAACATTTTTAACAGCCTGCTGGAACAAACCTCTTATTGTACGGGCTAGTAAAATATGACAAAAATATAACCTAAGAAGTGTCTTTATGAGCCTAGAGGCCCAAAAATATTTATCTTATATCATGTCAAAATGTTTACTTATTTGGTACAGTTTAATGGTTATGATTCTCAACGAGCTAAAGGTTTAACTACATTTCAATTTTCTATAAGCCTTTTTTCATATTTTTATGCAGTATATGCCAATTTTACCTTCTCCATTTGATTATGATTCGTAATAATTCCTTCCTTTATAAATAAACCATAATCTTGATAAAACTTTTCATATTCAGCTTGATCCTTCTTTAAGTGATCCAACAGAAATTTTACTACTTTGGCTGTAAGCACATCTCTTAATTTCCTAAAAATAATTTTATTACGTTATTACTTTTTATAAATATTAGGCTTCCTTATTATACAGGGTGTTAATTAGGTATGAGGTCAAACTAAAGATAGTAGGGAAGCCCACGATGCTAAATGAGGATTTTCACAAGAGTCATAGACACCTATTGGGTTGCAAAGCTTAGGATAAGAAGAAAACGAAATTACTATCCAGCAATTTATTTTCTTCAGTGACAAACGTATAGTTTTCAAAAAATAAATGCAATATGGCGAAAAAACCAAAATAAAAATTGAACTTTGACGGCTTGTAACTCGAAAACGAATGACATTTTGAAAAAAATTTATGAAGCTCTACCCTTATTTTGTCAAGTAGAATCAACCCCTTAAGTTTCGTGATCGATTTTTGGATCACCCTGTATAAGGGGCTTATATTTGGTAGAGGTACCGGGTACAAGGTATCCTCCGGTATATTAATCTGCCGCGCTGTAGTAAATCCCATAATCCCTCTTTTGGGCTTTCCTACTATTACTTAATTTTAGGACATGCAAAGAAAGCTCCAAAGAGTAAAAAGTAAGTGAAACAATTACCGAAATACTCTTTTGTATAATATACTTTTGTTACTATTCAATACCAGTGGTCTAGTTTAATCATTTTTTTTAAATTAATATTTTGTAATAGCTTTTTGATATTAATGGGGTTTTTTAAAAGTTACCTTATTAAATTGCTGTTCTGCAACAACTCTCGACTTAAATTTAATGGAATATCTTCCGAGTCTACCACACCTTGACAAATCTCAACCATTTAGGTAATATGTTATCAGTTCGACTTTTAATTAAAACTTTCTTGGTGTATAAAGCTACTCCCGATTCTGTTTCCCTAGACATTTCAAATAATCCTGAAAAGTTAATGAGTGAAGTGCATGCTTCCTACAATATGTCTTATTATTATGTACTTTTTATAAACAAGCAGCACTAGTTAAATACTATTAATCCCTGAGCCAGTTATAAAATTACCTTCATGATAATAGAGACATTTTGCACCTCTTAAAATAACTGACGTTTTTGGCCTCCTTATGGTTATCGTTATTAAACATAACGATTACGGCAGCAGTTTAAGACAGAGATTTTGCAGCCTCTTTTAATAAATATATCTTGCGTCTGCGCTTTCGATACATAACCTTATTTTTGCCTGTGGTTCACCCATTTTAAAGTTAACGAAAAATCAGTATTTACTTTTATTCTTCATAAGATATAAATTGATATTTAAATATATGCAAACACTTCTGTTGATTTCGTTTTTAAAGTAGATGCAAACAATACAGTATAAGCAAAACACAAAAAGTAAGGTTAGGTTTGGTAGTAGAATAAAAACCAAGTGTGCCAGATTGTAACATCTAAATTAATTACTGATTTAGAATATCCGTAAAAGTGCAAGTCCGTTTTAATTTCTTAACACTTTTGATTTTTATTACTGCTATAGATTTTTCGCTAATTAGAGCCTAGGTATAAATGATATTTTAATTAATACGGCATGAAAATTTTAATCTTTTAAATAATTGATATTTAAATTTCTACAATCCGGCAACCACGCAGTTTAACAATAACGATAACGATAACAATAAGCTCTTCGGTATTCATCCGTAATTAAAGGGGTCCGGTATGGTTAATAATGATAACGGATCATGTTTGCGTTACTGCGCAGTCTCAGAATAACGTTAACCACAACGGAATTGTAAAATAAGGGGTGCAAAATGTCTCTATTATTATGAAATCAATTTCAGTACTGACCCAAGGACTATATAAGTTTGTTGGTTATAAATATACCTCACCCTACAAAGTTTTAATGACCTAAAAAATATATTAAGGTTTTGGATTTTAGGAAAATGCCAAACTGAAATGATCTAGACCAAATCCATTATTATTTTTGGACAGTTGTATTCACCAAAATCGAATTTAGTCTAGGTCATTGGATGGCATGAAATTGGATGTTAAATGTAATACTTTTTAATATGTCGTCTTATATAAGAACTAGCCTAAGTGCAGAATTAGCCGTTTAAAAGGAATCCGAAAAACATCTAATTTAAAATACCAAAATTCGTTGATTGTTTTTCAAGAAACTATACTGGTTAATAGAAAAAAGTCCTTCCCTTCTTGCTCTTTGCAGTTAGGCTGGTCCTGCTTTATGTCGACGATGTACGCCTTAATAACTATTTTAATTGATAGATCCTGAAAATTTGATTACCTTACCTGGCTTGCCTTCAGGAAAATATAACAAAGCTGCTATTGATAACGGTACATCAGTCTTATAATGTAGCGTATATCTTGGTATATCATAACTGCCACTTATAAACTTATAAAAGTCCATATGTTCTTGAGCTGTTACACTTTTTAGGATCTTTCAACCAAAGTGGCTGGACAATATTAGCTTTTTTCCCATTGAGGTAGATTGGACTACCCACAAAATTACTGTACTTTGTAATAATATTTTTAATTGTTTCTTCGTCTGCAAATTCTCGACAATCCGCTTTAAGATGTAGAGTTATTTTTGTACCAAATTGTACTCCTTCTGCAGACTGAATCTCATAATTACCAGTACTAAAAAAATAAGATAAAAATATATAATGATACTTAAGATATTTTGTAACTTAATAAAATTAAATTATACAGCGCGAATTGACTAGACGACGTGGCGCGAGTCGCGATTAGTCGTGTGCATTTGTGGTAGTGGCATAGAATACCAATCCATAGAACCCCACAAGTGAGAATTCAACGTACCCTAAAAATTTTAGTACCTACCTTGACCAACATTATATTGAAAGTATAGATGAGATTATTATGTCTAAAACTAAACCGATAAACAGTTCAAATGATGGTAATTATTGTATTAAAGAAGGTATTACACCACTAAGAGAATTTAAAACATTAAATGAAATCGATATCATGGGCCTTGTCAAACGGTTAAAAAAGAGTCTTCGACTGATGATATAGATCTAGAAATTTTTACAAAAGGAGGAGCTGTTATGATAAATAGTGTTACAAAAATTATAAATGCATCAATATTAGAGGCGGTAGTTCCTGATAGGTGGAAAATTTCAGTACTGAGTCCTATCCCGAAGGTGAGTAATACCAAAAATATAGAAGAATTTAGACCAATCAACATGATGCCTTTAAATGAAAAACTATTAGAAATGCATATTAAAGATCAGCTTTTGGAACATTTAAAGATTAACAGTATCCTTATAGAAAACCAGAGTGGATTTCGAGATATACATTCATGTGAAACGTCATTGCAGCTGGTTATATCGAAGTGGAAAGAACTTGTGGATAAGGATCATAGTGTGGTATCAGTTTTTCTCGATTTAAAGAGAGCATTCGAGACAGTAGATAGAAAAATCTTATTACAAAAACTGGTCAAATGTGGAATTAGTAGCAATGCATACAAATGGTTTGAAGATTATCTCTTGGGAAGATATCAGCAAACAAGAGTTGATGGTGTGGTTTCTAAGAAGAGAAGTGTCTGTCATGGGGTTCCTCAGGGAACAATATTGGGACCAATTTTGTTTCTCATTTATATTAATGACATTAACAACTGTTTTGATGAGACTACAATGTTAAATTTGTTTGCGGATGATACATGTATTTCTGTAAGTGATATAAATGTTGACAGTGCAATTGAAAAAATGTCCGGAGAATTAAAAAAGTTGAAGATTGGTTATTAAAGAATAAGTTATTTGTAAATGTTAAAAAACAAATGTTATGATTTTAAATAACAAAACTAATGATGGTGTAGCCAAATTAAAATTGTTCAATCAAGAACTGCAATATGTTCATGAATGTAAATATTTAGGAGTAGTGATTGACAGTAGGTTAAATTTTAAGAGTCATGCTAATTTTATAATTAAAAAGTTAACAAAAAATAGGGTTTTTCAGAAGAATTTGTCAATCTTTGTCATTAAGGTCTCGTATTACTGTATATAAAACAATTATAAGTCCGCATTTTGAGTACTGCCCTACTGTTCTGTCATTTATTAATCAGACTGAAAAAGATAGGTTGCAAATTCTACAAAATAGAGCAATGCGTATAATATTAAGAGTTGACAGATATACCAGAATTTCCCATATGCTGTCTACATTACAGTTTATGTCAGTAAACCAAAGATTAGTTATGTTAAATATGTTGTTTATTTTTAAAATAGTTCATAGGAAGTTACCTGATTATATGTGTAACAAAATTAAATTTGTCAATGAAATTCATCAATATAACACTAGAACAGCCACAAATATTTATGTTCCTATAGCCAAGAAAAGTGGCACACAAAATTCATTGTTTTATAGTGGTTTAGTTGAATATAATAAATTGCCTTTATATATCAGGTCTGCTTTAAATGTAAACGAATTTCGTAGATTAAGTATAGAGTTTATTAAAGAAAATTATTGATTGTTAAATATTATAAGTAGTTTAGAATTGTTATTTATTTTTTTTGTATTTATTTATAGCACTTGTTGCTAATAAAACATTTTCATTTCATTTCATTTCATCATAACAGATGGCGAAAGTAGTACGATGTCGCTTTGCTAATAGGATTACCATCAGAAATTGATAGCAGTCGCTGACGAGGAGTCGGCCCGATCAGTTAAAGTGAGGATATACGCAAAATTTAATTAAAATAAAATCCCTGGTAAATGGACCCAGTATCCATAAGATTATTAAATTTATGATTTCAGAATAGGATATATCGATGGGTTTTTGTAAAACATCGTAAGCGACATTCGCCAATTTTACGGGAAACGATTTTTCTTCCAATCGCGTTATTTTTAAAGAAACACCGAGATCTAGATGTTTTTTTTAGATTCCTTCTTAATTTAAATTACAAAACAAACATATTTGACATTTAATGTCAAAATTTTCAGAATCTCCTAAAAAAAAAAAGCTAAAAATTTTAAAATTCCTAAACCTAAATAACGGTGGCAGACTTGCCACCAAAACGTCGATTTTAGTTCTCTATTTACTTGCTTTAATTTTTTGGTTTTTTGGTACTATTAATTTATTTTTGGCGTGTACCCAAATAACTACCATTAATTAAATGAACTGCCGAACCAATAGAGAACATATCTTCATCTGAAATAAAGATGTGCACTAATGTATGTACAAAAAATTACCAACTTTGTTTTAAAAATAACTCAATGAAAAGAAAAATCGTTTCCCGTAAAACTGACGAATGTCGCTTAAGACGTTTTGTCAAAAACCCATCGATATATCCTATTCTGAAATTATAAATTTAGTAATCTTATGGATACTGGGTCCATTTATAGGGATTTTATTTTTATAAATTTTGCGTATACCCTCACTCTAACTGATCGGGCCGGCTGCTCGTCAGCGACTGCTATCAATTTCTGATGGTAATCATATTAGCAAAGCGACATCGTACTACTTTCGCCATCTGTTGGTCAGGGTAGGTACTAAAATTTTTAGGGTACGCTGAGATCTCACTTGTGGGGTTCAATGGATTGGTATTCTTTGGTAGTGGCACAGTTTCTGGTATCGCGCGCGCCTTGATTTCAGAGAAATAAAGTTTTGTTGTTTATTTATTGTCAATATCTCAGATCTTCTCTGTTTCCTGAATATTTCTTACCCATCAGAACTCCACCTCCAACCTTGTTCATCTTCTGAGCTTCTTGTAAACACTTCAACTTTATCAGCGACCATAAATGCACTGTAAAAGCCTACTCCAAATTGTCCAATAATATTGTTGTCTCCAGCAGCTTGTTTTTCCTTAATTTCCTCTAAAAATGCCTGAAAATTTGCATTTATATTTTAGAATATGCTAAAAATATATTATTTGTCCTACCTTTGATCCTGACTTGGCAATAACTCCCAAGTTTTGGGTCAATTCATCTTTTGTCATACCAATCCCAGTATCCTAAAAAAGAAACTTGTCCATAAACTCTGCTTTTTCAACCTTTACCTTTTGATTATACTATTTCTTAACATTCAAGTAACTATAAAGGGTGTTTCAAAACAAATGCGTAAAATTTTAGGAGGTGATTCCTTGTTCAAAATAAATGGTATTTTGCTTTATAAACATGGGGTATACTTACAAATGACAAACCTATTTTGTTGTATACCTGTTTTAGAACAATAATTTATTAATAAGAAAAACCTGATATCCATTAATTACAGCCCCAGATCAGGGGGGCAAACAGGGGAGTCTGCCCCGGGTAACACCTTTAAGGGACGACAAATTGAAGCATGGAATGTATAAGAAAGTGGCGATTGTAAGAGAGGAACACCTTTTTTATGCTCTTCAAATTTTTTCTCAAAATAATTAATAGTTTAAAAAAACTAAAAACACGCTTTTATATGCAACCGAACTAAAAATTAGAAAATAATTTTTCATTAAAAAAATATTGTCATTTCATAGTAAAAAGCGTGGGGTGCATTTTACTATTTTTTCATAACTTTTCCATCATAGATATTTGCAAATATAATAATTATAACATTTAATATATTTATCACCCCACGCTTTTTACTATGAAATGACAATATTTTTTTTAATGAAAAATTATTTTCTAATTTTTAGTTCGGTTGCATATAAAAGCGTGTTTTTTTAGTTTTTTTAAACTATTAATTATTTTTCATTTTTTAGTTTCTGCTACTCTTGACAAAATGGCGAAAAATTTTTTAATGAACAAGAGTAACAAATTTTAAAATTTTTCCAACAGATTGCAACTCACTAAAAAATTTCTTCTTCATTAAGTAGCAAAGTTTGAAATTTTGCCAACAGATGGCAATCCAGGCAATGTTTGGACCGTTGCCAACATATTGCAACCCACTAAAAATTTCTTCTTCATTTAATAGCAAAGTTTGAAATGTTGCCAACAGATTGCAACCTAGGTGTTGTTTTTATAATATAATGGAATTTTTTTCCTGGCGATCCAAAAAAGATAACGGGATACTGTTTGCAGATTATTGCATTGTCATGTTTCCTTAATACGTGTGCAAAGTTTCAAAGAAATCGAATAGCTGGAAGTTGGTTAAAATTAGGCTCAAAGATTCCGTTACATAGGCAGCCAGATAGTTACAACCCAAGTTAATAAAAGCGTGTTAAAATAATTTTTCATTAAAAAAATATTGTCATTTCATAGTAAAAGTGTGGGGTGCATTTTACTATTTTTTCATAACTTTTCCATCATAGATATTTGCAAATATAATAATTATAACATTTAATATATTTATCACCCCACGCCTTTTTACTATTAAATGACAATATTTTTTTTAATGAAAAATTATTTTCTAATTTTTAGTTCGGTTGCATATAAAAGCGTGTTTTTTTAGTTTTTTAAACTATTAATTATTTTTCATTTTTTATTTTTTGCTACTCTTGACAAAATGGCGAAAAAATTTTTTAATGAACAAGAGTGGAAAATTTTAAAATTTTTCCAACAGATTGCAACTCACTAAAAAATTTCTTCTTCATTAAGTAGCAAAGTTTGAAATTTTGCCAACAGATGGCAATCCAGGCAATGTTTGGACCGTTGCCAACATATTGCAACCCACTAAAAAATTTCTTCTTCATTTAATAGCAAAGTTTGAAATGTTGCCAACAGATGGCAACCTAGGTGTTGTTTTTATAATATAATGGAATTTTTTTTTCCTGGCGATTAAAAAAAGATAACGGGATACTGTTTGCAGATTATTGCATTGTCATGTTTCCTTAATACGTGTGCAAAGTTTCAAAGAAATCGAATAGCTGGAAGTTGGTTAAAATTAGGCTCAAAGATTCCGTTACATAGGCAGCCAGATAGATAGATTGATAGATAGATAGTTACAACCCAAGTTAATAAAAGCGTGTTAAAAAAAAAAGGCTGAAGGAAGGCATATGGCAAGTTTTGGCCCCCTTTACAAAAAATGAAGATGCGTGGGCGGATTTATTATTGCAAGTTCCCTTAAATTTATTTTTTATATAATATATATATATATATATATATATATATATATATATATATATATATATATATATATATATATATATATATATATATATATATATATATATATATATATATATATATATATATATATATATATATACAAAGTTTTGACTTTTTCATTTATCAAATACTGAAAATTAAATAAAATTATAATAATTACTTGTATTGTAAATGTTCTAGCATTTTTATCTGTAGATATATGAATTTCCAGTGATCTGTCCCTGTCTTTCATTTTACCACTCTCAGCTTCTGATACAGATAAATATCTAAACTTTTCCAAAGCATCACTAGCATTTGAAATTAACTCTCTGATAAAAACTTGTTTTTCCGAATACAACGATCGGGCAACAATATCAAGTAACATTCGAGTTTCTGCCTGGAATTCATGTTTTGTGCTTTCACCTAAAAACAATATTAAGCTTGTCTGAAACTGGTGGAACTAACGGGTGTCTATGAGATTACTAGCAAGCCTGTTACTTTAAAACAAAACTGGTATTAACCAGGCTACACACGATCATGCAAATCTGAAATGCACTTGTATGAAAGCAAATGTCAAATAAAACTTTTGATACACATGATTCAGATGTACCTGTCAGATCAGTGTCAGTTTTTGTAGCTAGTGGTGTGATCAACTTGAACATAAGCGTAATTCAGCAAAAAGATTTTTTTATTTCTTTCAATGTATTCATTACTTTTAACTTTCCAAAAACATGGATAACCTTGCTACATATCTATAAAATCACACAATACATCTTCTTGGCGCCAAAGAGCCATTTTGTTCACTCAAAACCAACAATATAACCCCGTAAACGACGTTTCTAAACTGAAACGTTAACTGACGTGTCCTACACATGCACAAGTTTGCACGACGCGCGCCACTAAAAATCAAACTCGGTCATCGAGTCTTTTAATACACATGGTCAAATTTACGCGCGAGCTTTGCGTTTTTAACAGATGTGACAGTTTTGCATGACCGTGTATACCCTGGTTTACAAACTGCTTGAAGTATACATCTTTTTTATTTTACTAGCGCACAATCATTAAACTTATTCTATTTTAAGGATATACCAGAAGTCCATTACTAAAATTTTAAAACATTGATTAACAAAACTTACCAATGGGTTTTTCTGTATTTTTAACAATAGAGTGGTAATCCTCATCTTTATGTTCTGCTTCAGTGTGTTGCAATCTTATATGTGAAAGAGATGCTATAAAAATAAAATAGATTTTGGTTTTCTGTGTAATCTACATAGTTTTAAAATGTAAAAACAAATGAGTCCTAAACAAGAGTTGTTCAGTGACAGTAATTGACTAATAGTAAAAAAAAACAGTCTTAAAGTGGATAATGCTAAATGTAAGCACATAGGTATTTTCTAGAAATGCGGCAACTTCTGATTTTGACGAAATTTGGTATACGGGGTTTTTGGGGTGCTGATCACGAATCTGAAGAATTTGGTGGAAACGTTTCGTTCTTGAGATACTCACCATCAGACTTGAAATTTAAATTAATCCTATTTTTACAATATTTCCTTCTTTTGCACACAATTCTTGATTTAAAGCTAAAGTGGCACACAATATTTGATTTTTACCTTTTAAAACCCCGTTCTTTTACGTATTTTACATTATTTTTGCATTTAATTGCATAGCTATACTTTGACTTATTTTAATCCCAGTGTGCCATGAAGCCCTATGTGTATGTATGGTTGCCGCATTATCAAAGAAAAGCCACGCAATTTAATGCAAAATAATGTAAAAACGTAGAAAACGGGGTTTTAAAAGGTGAAAATCAAATATTGTGTGACACTTTAGCTTTAAATCAAGAATTGTGTGCAAAAAGAAGGGGGAATATAGTGAAAATAAGCTTAGTTCAAATTTGAACTTTGATGATGAATATCTCGAGAACGAAACGTTTCCGCCAAAAAATCTTTCAGATTCGTGATCAGCGCCCCAAAACCCCCATATACCAAATTTCGTTAAAATCAGAGTTGCCGCAGGTTTCTAGAAAACTACCAAAATATATCTCTGTATGTACCTTGGGTGTTATTCTTTTCAAATTTCTTGATACATATACCTGCATAGGGATCATGAGGATCACAATGTGATAGGACTGAGTGTAATTGTATTATTATACCAGTTTTTAATGAAGCCACACCTATCATATCGTTACTTCATGATTCCCTTGTAGGATCCCTAGGGTGCTGCTTTTTATTTTTCAAATAAAAGAAAGCGCAATTTTTAAAATAAATAATTTGATGTAATTCTAAGGCACATATTACCATTTAATATGTATTAACTTAGGACCAAAGCAAAAACAGGAACATTAATTTTAATGCAAAATTAAAATCTTGTGCACCAGTCCTATGTAAAGAAAAACTAGCTTGTAATGGAATCCTATAAACACCATAAAAATGTTTAAAAAAATCTTACCAATATTATTCTTGTGAAAGTTCAAGTTATTATTTCTCTGTACTTGATTTACCATATATTTTAAAATATTTTTTCTAGAAGCAATCCTAGCAAATCTTGTTACCGATAACATTTTTCTGAAATTATCAATCATTTTTTTAATGGAAATTTTTCAAAAAATGATGTTCCCACAAAATAGAAAAGTTATCGGCTCTAACTAACCCTAACCTCAAATTCGACATGCTCAATGGATAATTCCGCTTTACTGTTAATAGATGTCGCCTTCACAAGTGCAGGGGCCTGTAAGCTAGTAAAAGGTTGTTGTAGGTTACTGTCAACTTGTATTTATAAACTTACACTAAAGTTGAACTAGATGTCGCAACTAGAATTAAAATTGCGAGTTCGAAACTATAGTCGTTGTATAGTATACAAGGTATTTCAAAAGTAACTTTTTGGGTACCATTTTGGTAACATTTTGGGTGTAGTACTTTATTTTCCACGAAATCTTTGGTAATTATTTAAAGTTCGGACTCATCACCAATTTTATTTTATGAAATTTAGTATTCGCTATACCTACGGGCTTTCTTGGGACGCTGATCACAAATAATCTAAAAGAATTTTAAATCCAATACGCTTCTTGTTTTCGAGATATCTAATCATTATCAGTCTTGAATATAAAAATAACCTAAATTCACGCAAATTTTTCCTATTTTTATTTATTCTCCCTTCTTTTTGCAAGCAATTCTTGACTTAAGGCTAAATCGTTACTTAATATTTGATTTTTACCTATTAAAACCCTCGTAGCTGTGATTGACATGATCGAAAGTGAAGCTTTGCAATTTTATGGAAAAAAATTGGTAAAGAAAATAGAAAAATTTAGGAGGTGCAAATCAAATATTAAGTGCCAAATTAGCAAAAAACTGAAGATTTGCGTGCAAAAAGTAGGGGAATGTGGTGAATTTAGGTTAGTTTTCTATTCAAGTTTGATGATTAATATCTTGAGAACAAAACGTGTCCGAACTAAAAAATCTTTTAGATTTATAGACAGCGTCCCAGAAAATTCCCTATACCAAATTTTATTAAAATCGACGGTGCGTCGTTAACAAAGCAATAGCCTAGTAGACCAGTGACCGAAATGTAAATTTATTAACCACTTTTTGGTTGAGCAACTTTTATGTTGGTCAGAAAAAGTGGCAATCGGAATGTAGCAAGTTGGGATGGCGCCACAGTAGCCAGTGGAGGGATTTTGGTATTTCTTTCCTTTTTTATTTTGTACCTATCTGTCCTTTGTTCATTTTGTATCTCACTCTAATAATTCATGCTCATTAGTTAAAGAATCTCCTCTGGCTACTGTGGCGCCATCTTAAGTTGCTCCTTTCGACGGACACTTTTTAAAACATTTAGATGGTTATCCTCCCCTCCACCACATCCATACACTCCACGAGAGAAAAGTTGGCAAGACTGGGTAAAATCAAAGCTGATGATTAATCCAGTGGCGTCTAGAATTTGCGCATTTCATTTTGCATTGTTTTGGAAGTGATATTTGTTGAAAGATGTAATTCCTAATGTTTTTTATTTAAAGTAAAAGAATTTACTAACATTTTACAACTTAATGATTAAAAACTGTGGTGTACACGGTTGTTCTACTAATACAATAAACTGTATATCTCCGGCACTGAACAACATTTCCGAAAAATGGGAGATGTGAGATTTCAGCGTACCCTAAAAATGTTTAGTACCTACCCTGACCAACAGATGGCGAAAGTAGTACGATGTCGCTTTGCTAATACGATTACCATCAGAAATTGATAGCAGTCGCTGACGAGCAGTCGGTCCGATCAGTTAGAGTGGGGATATACGCAAAATTTAATAAAAATAAAATCCCCGATAAATGGTAGTATCCATAAGATTTTTAAATTTATGATTTCAGAATAGGATATATCGATGGGTTTTTGACAAAACATCGTAAGCGACATTCGTCAGTTTTACGGGAAACGTTTTTTTTCATTGGCTTTATTTCAGATCAAGATATGTTCTATATTGGTTCGGCGGTTCATTTAATTAATGGTAGTTATTTGGGTACACGCCAAAAAATAAATTTAAGTACCAAAAAACAATAAAGCAAGTAAATAGAGAATTAAAAATCGACGTTTTGGTGGCAACTCTGCCACCGTTGTCAAAATAAATTGAATAAAATTAAAAAATTTAAAAATGAACTATTATTTAGGTTTAGAATTTTAAAATTTTTAGCTTTTTTTTAGAAGATTCTGAAAATTTTGACATTAAATGTTAAATATGTTTGTTTTGTAATTCAAATTAAGAAGAAATCAAAAATAAAAACATTCAGATCTTGGTCTTTCTTTAAAAATAACGCGATGGGAAGAAAAATTGTTTCTCGTAAAACTGGCGAATGTCGCTTACGATGTTTTGTAAAAACGCATCGTTATATCCTATTCTGAAATAATAAATTTAATAATCTTATGGATACTGGGTCCATTTATCGGGGATTTTATTTTTATTAAATTTTGCGTATATCCTCACTCTAACTGATCAGGCCGACTGCTCGTCAGCGACTGCTATCAATTTCTGATGGTAATCCTATTAGCAAAGCGACATCGTACTACTTTCGCCATCTGTTGGTCAGGGTAGATACTAAAAATTTTTAGGGTACGCTGAAATCTCACTTGTGGGGTTCTATGGATTAGTATTCTTTGGCTTTACCTATATGTTTTTCGGCAAAATAATAAGTAATTTAAGCTAAGCATTAAAAACTAAAATTTATTTCCCACTTAACGATCTATACTGCTTGAGCAAGCAGTTTTGGTACATCGGCGAGTAATAGATTAACAAAACAAGCAGTATTAGTCACGCATGTTTACATGCCGGTATTTAGTTAGATTGTCTCTTTTCCTTACATTGCCCAAGTGATATGTTATTTAGCTCAACCTGTATATGTAGCTGTAACTGTTTCTAAGATCCCTGTACTACAAATGGTAAAAAATTTACCCTGTATACCCGAAATTTTTAGAAGTAATATATTTTAAATTATTGTGAATATTTAGACGTTCTTATCGACGTTTATCAGTATATGGCATACCATATCCCACCAATTTAATTTTTTTACAGCAAACCCAAAAAGGTTATAAAAGAGCCAAGGTACCAAATTCTTCATATTTGACTGTAATTGTTTGACCTTTACCGGTTATTTTTTTTTTGTACGGGTAAGTTGATTTTAAGTTATATTTTTTGATATACTTTCATATTATTCTTTTATTGGTAAAATATTTAATATACATAGAAAAATTAGTGGAAGCAAAATCTTATTTAAAGAGACAAATAAAATAGCCATTATTCCGCGATAATTTTCAAAAATCTTACTTAAAAACAGAGAATTAGAAGAAACTTACATTAGATAGATAATAAATTATTATTATTATATTTATCCTATTTTTTTAAATAACTAAAAAGTAGATTTGGATTAACTTTAACAGGGTGTTTTAAAATTACCCCTGCCAAACGTTGAGGGACGATTTTGCACGTAAATTTGGTATACGGGGTTTTTTGAGGCGCTGATCACAAATCTAAAAGATTTTTTGTCGGAAACGTTTCGTTCTTAAGATATTCATCATTAGACTTGAATATTTTAAACTAATCCTATTTTTATAATATTCTCTTCTTTTGCACACCATTCTTCATTTAAAGCTAAGTGGCACACAATATTTGATTGTCACCTTTTAAAACCCCGTTTTTTACGTATTTTAAACATTATTTTTGCATTAAATTGCATAGCTATACTTTGAATCATTTCAATCCCAGTGTGCCATGAAGCCCTATGTGTATGTATGGTTGCCGCATTATCAAAGAAAAGTCACGCAATTTAATGTAAAAATAATATAAAAACGTAGAAAAACGGGGTTTTAAAAGGTGAAAATCAAATATTGTGTGACACTTTAGCTTAAGTCAATAATTGTGTGCAAAAAGAAGGGGAAATATAGTGAAAAATAAGCTTAGTTCAAAATTGATCTTTTATGATGAATATCTCGAGAACAAAACGTTTCAGATTCGTGCTCAGCGCCCCAAAAACCCCCATATACCAAATTTCGTTAAAATCGAAGTTGCCGCAGGTTTCTAGAAAATTACCAAAAATAGTTTTCAATCAGTATATTAAATATCCTTTATGCAATGTAGTTATAATAATTTGGCGGTGAGATAAAATAGGTATATTATGGGTAGTTTTAAAGAAGTTGAGCAGTTAACATTATTTTGTGTGCCTTCAGTGAAAACTATAGTTAATTGGCATGTCGAATTTACACTTTTGTGTTTTTTTAAATATAGAAATATTCTGTATATTGGTTTTTGAATATTTGTACTTAAAATTTAAACAATATAATATGTTCACTGAGTATCAATATTTCTTAACAATAAAATTTAATTTACTAAAAAAATTATTCGATTTTCCCCACTGAATAATAATTTCAATGTTCACTGGTTCAATTTGTTTATCTAAAATTAAAAGATTCATTAGGTGCTTATTAAATAATATAATATTAATATACCAGTTTTAGCCTTATACTCGCAGATTCTAACGGGTTTATCTATTATTTTATCATCAATTTATTTAATAACGTTTTTAACAGTTTTGTTACTAAACTGTGCCGAATTAACATACAGGGTGTTCATTTAAAAACTTTCCACTCAAGTTATCTTCGAAACGAGACAGATTTGAGAAAATCGCCGAAACACGTCAAGATATTTTTTGAGGGGAACGTTTTTACAAAAAATTGGACGGCGCCCCTTTAACCCCTTAACCACCAGGGCCACCACCCCAAATTTCATAAATGAGAAGGCGGGTCGAGTGATACATCATTTTAAAGCTCCTGACGAGTACTTTATAACCCTACAATATGAAGTCAATATCTTCACCTATTACAAAATGGCGGTACTTTAAAAATTACCTAAATACCTAATTTGGATGGTCATATTTCCGAAACTAATAAAGTTAGATGTACTTAATGTGGTATTTTCTTAAAGCTCATTTAAAGATCTTTTAATGGTAAAATAATATACAGGGTTCTTAAATAAAAATATGTACTTTTCTTCTACCCTGTATATTACTACCAGTATCACCATTAAAAAGACCTTTAAAAGAGCTTTAAGAAAACACCACATTAGGTACATCTAACTTTATTAGTTTCGGAAATGTGACCATCCAAATCAGGTATTTAGGTAATTTTTAAAGTAATGCCATTTTATAATAGGTGAAGATATTGACTTCATATTCTAGGGTTATAAAGTACTCGTCAGGAGCTTTAAAATGATGTATCACTGACCCACCTTCTCATTTAAGAATATTTGGGGTGGTGGCCCGTGGTTAAGAGGTTAAAGGGGCGCCGTCCAATTTTTTGTAAAACGTTCCCCCTCAATAAATATCTTGACGTGTTTCGGCGATTTTCTCAAATCTGTCTCGTTTCGAAGATAACTTGAGTGGAAAGTTTCTAAATGAACACCCTGTATAAGCAAATTAAGCAATTGCTTAGGGCATCACGTTGTGGGGAGCACCATAAAGAGTACAACAGAAAGAAAATGCATTTTGTGTATGTTTTACAAGGATGGGGACGATTTTTTGCTCAAAAACGTTAAACATAAAATAATTTTGTATGTGTTTGATAAACGTAAGGACCATTTTTGTTCTTCAAAAATCTTAAACGCAAAAAATATTTCGCATGTGTTTAATAAACGGAAGGACCCCTTTTAGTTCCTCAAAAAAACCTTTTTTTTCTTTTGCTCCTCAAAAATTTTAAACGCAAATTAATGTGCCCTAGGGGGGCCTGCAGGAGTGGATTGCTCAGTGAATCAGATAGTCTTAATCCGGCATTATAAACGATTTTAGATCATATCCATTTAGTTAAAAATCAATTTCCCTTCTAAAAATATCTTTCTTTTAGACAACTGCACTCTGCAAAATTTGACATTATGCCTGGTGGTTGTGGACCTTGTGGACCTTGTGGACCTTGTAAACCAACCAAAAGAGCAGCTCCAAAGAAAACGACTAAGAAAACAACCACCAAAAAAGCTACCACAAAAAAGAGTGGAACTGCCAAAAAATCGAGTGGCGGTTGTGGTAGTAGAAGTACTAAGGTGAGCTCCTGCTGCTGTTAAATGTATGTAACATTTTTGATTTTATATTTTTATGATAGAAAGGTAAAGGATTGGTAAAGGCTACAGTTTTTATTTTTATTTATCCCATCACTTTTTTTATTTACAGCATCAGCAGTCGATTGGCGATTTTAGATTATCCAGCTTGAGACAACCGAGGGTAATTTTTCTAGAAAATGGGAGCAACTCTGATTTCGACGACATTTGGTATACGGGGGTTTTGGGGCGCTGACCACGAACCCGAAAGAATTATTTGGCGGAAACGTTTCGTTCTCGAGATATCCATCATCAAAGTTCAAATTTGAACTAAGCTTATTTTCACTGAGATTCCCCTCCTTTTGCACACAATTCTTGATTTAAAATGGATAAATCACACAATACTTGATTTTCACCTTTTTAAGCCCGTTCGCCACGTTTTTTACATCATTTTTGCATTAAACTGCATAGCTATACTTTGAATCATTTTAATCCCAGTTTGCCATGAAGCCCTATGTGTATGTATGGTTGCCGGATTATCAAAGAAAAGCCACGCAATTTGATTCAAAAATGATGTAAAAGCAGTAGAAAAACTTGGGGTTTTAAAAGGTGAAAATCAATATATGTGTGTGACACTTTAGCTGGAAATCAAGAATTGTGTGCAACAAGAAGGGGGAATATAGTGAAGATAAGGTTAGTTCAAATATCAGCTTTGATGATGGATATCTCGAGAACGAAACGTTTCCGCCAAAAAAATTCTTTCAGATTCGTGATCAGCGCCCCTAAAACCCCTGTATACCGAATTTCGTCGGAAATCGGAGTTGCTCCCATTTTCTAGAGAATTACCCAACCGATAAATGAAATACCTAAATAATAAAAATCTATTGTAAATATCATTAAAAATATGGGAGTATTCTTAGTATTTTTAAATTACATACTTGTATTGTTTTGTGGGTATTTTACCTTTAAGCTTGACTTTTAAAGTAGTGGTATAAGTAAGGAGAAACTGAGTGATATCTTTCTATTTTATAATAAATTTTTTGCCACACATATAAAAATTAAAAATTTTAACAAAAGCCTTAAAGTCCTTTACCTCTGTCGTGAAAAATATATTGTACTGTATAAAAATAAATCATTGGTTTCTAATTTTTTTCACTAAATTAAAATCATATATCGATGGGTTTTTAACAAAACATCGTTAGCGACTTTCGCCAAATTTTACATGCAGAAAACGATTTTTTTTCTCATTGCGTTATTTTTAAAACGAGGTGGAAATTTTTTTGTATACAGGGTTAGTAGATTATCTTAAAAACCGTTAAAAATAAATGAACCACATTTTTTGTAAAGGGGTACCTAAACATGAAAATTTTAAAATTATATTTTCAAGGTTTCCAAGTTTATAGCTTTTTCACTAAGTTGGAGAATTTTAAAATTTTAAATGGAATATCGTATGTTTTATTATTGTAATCAATTGCTTATATCAATTTTATAATGACCTAATATTATAGTTTTTTACTCCTGTCAATATCGAAGATATGGCATTAAGCTTGAATACAAAAATGACCAGATATGGCCAATTATCTCAAAAACGAACCAACCGAAATTTGTCAAAATTAGTACAAGGCAGTAAATGGGCATTTAATCCAGGAATTGCATTTGCGATGTTTTATTATTAAATTTCCTTATTCCATTTTCTTGACTTTTTTTAAAAATCTTAAAAACGTCGGAAAAACGCTATTTCTGAATTTAGAAGGTCCAGTTTCTCGCCTTAACTAATTTTGACGACTATTGGTCGGATCGTTCTTTAGATAATTGACCATACCTAGCCGTATTTGTATTAATTTCAAAAATGCATAATGCCATGTCTTCGAAATTGACAGGAGTAAAAAAACGATAATATTAGGCATTATAGTAACGTTATTACAAGCAATTGATTACAGTAATAAATAAATAACAGTTTTAAAAAACTAAAAAACACGCTTTTATATGCAACCGAACTAAAAATTAGAAAATAATTTTTCATTACAAAGAGTTTGTATTACAGTAATAAAAGGTCAAACAATGAATCATAATTATATACCTGCATTTTACTATTTTTCATAACTCTTCCCTATAGATATTTACAAATGAAATAATTATAACATTTAATATATTAAGCACCCTACGCTTTTATTCTGAAGTGAATTATTCTGTTATTATTATAAATTTTATTATAATTCTATTTTGAAGTATATAATTATGATTCATTGTTTGACCTTTTATTACTGTAATACAAACTCTTTGTAATGAAAAATTATTTTCTAATTTTTAGTTCGGTTGCATATAAAAGCGTGTTTTTAGTTTTTTTAAACTATTATTTATTTTTCATTTTTAGTTCGATATATCAATTGGTTTTCTGCGAACATGTGATATTGAAATGTTTCTAAACTATTTCGTAATCTAATCATTTCATTTAAAGCTTCACTGTTGCATGGGGTTTCAGAACGCAACTACTCCGAACAAGTTTCTTTCAGCCTTATGCTGAGAGTACGTCCGAAACTGCGACGCATGCGCAGATCGCGCACTAGCTCTTTCTCTGTTACTCTCCTACAGAACATCTATAAAGGAATTTATTTATCCTGGCGATCCTAATCAGGATAACGGGATACTGTTTGCAGTTTATTGCATTGTCATGAGTCCTTGATACGTGTGCAAAGTTTCAAAGAAATCGAATTGCTGGAAGATGGTGAAGATTAAGCTTAAAGATTCCGTTACATACATACATACATACATACAACCCAAGCTAATAAAAGCGTGTTAAAAATAGGGTGTTCCATTTAAAATTTTAAAATTTCCAAACTTACCGAAAAAACTATAAACTTGGCAACCTTGCAATATAATTTTTTATTTCTTCATGTGCAGTTACCACTTGGCACAAAATTTGGTTCATTTATATTGACGGTTGCTGAGATAATCCACCGTTATGGTTTTTTCTACTAACCCTGTATACATACATTGGTGCACAGTGTTATTTCAGTTCTCGGTTTTTGTTTAAGAATAACGCAATAGGAAAAAATCGTTTTCCGTAAATTTCCTTTTTCCATCGCGTTATTTTTAAAGAAAAACCGAGATTTGAATGCTTTTATTTTAGATTTCTGCTTAATTTGACTTACAAAACAAACATATTTAACATTTAATGTCAAAATTTTCAGAATCTCCTAAAAAAATGCTAAAAATTTTAAAATTCTAAACCTAAATAATAGTTAATTTTTACATTTTTTATTTAATTTATCTTGACAACGGTGGCAGACTTGCCACCAAAACGTCGAGTTTTAGTTCTCTATTTACTTGCTTTATTTTTTTTTGGTTTTTGGTACTATTAATTTATTTTTTGGCGTGTACCCAAATAACTACCATTAATTAAATGAACCGCCGAATCAATATAGAACATATCTTCATCTGAAATAAAGCCAATGAAAAAAAATCGTTTTCCGTAAAATTGACGAAAGTCGCTTACGATGATTGGTCAAAAACCCATCGATATAAAAAAACTACCATAAAC